>CM035840.1:358416578-358638766 GCA_020510985.1 Pholidichthys leucotaenia
TTTCTGATGTGAGAATGAGGGTCTACCAGCAAGGTCAAGAAATAACACAACAGGGAAATGGTCAGAAATTTAATTCCTGTTCCCTCCAGAGCATACCTCCACTGCTCCAGGTTCTCTTCCACCTACTCGTTATTCTCACTACAGATCACAGTGTTATCTACCAACATCATAGTCCATGGAGACTCCAGCCTGAGGAGACTCTCAGCCTGTCCATCACCATGGCAAACAAGAAGGGGCTCAGGGTCAGTCCCTGATGTAATCCAACCCCACCTTGAATCCATCTGTCACTCCTATAGAGGGTATGTGTATGATGTCACCGAATGGAAGTCATGTCAGTTAAAAAACATTGAGTGGCAAAAGTGAGTGGCAGCATTAGGGTGTATGCAGTAAAACACAAAAAATACACTCAATATTCAGTCACAGCAGTACACAGAGGACCTGCTTGTATTGTGGAGAGCTAATCTTATCATTCTATCTTGATTAATTGGCAAAAAAATAAATAAATAAAGGTTCTGAATCAGTTCTTCACTTACCACATGCTCCTTGGTCTTTACCCACACATCACTACAGTCAAGTAAATGGTGTGGTATTGACTAAGTATTTTGTGTGATTTTTATGTTTCGCTGCATACAAAATAAAGCTCTCACATGTGATTGCCACTCAGTGCTGTGTTGCTATGGTAGCTGTCCTATCACTGCCAAGAATTCTGTTCCAATGCATCCCCTCTATAGTGCACTTCACCACAGTCTCGCTGCCCTCATACAAGTCTTGCACCACCCTGACACTTCTGTCACTCCAGATTTCCTCATACAGTATCATATACAGTACCACACAAAAAAACAAGATGGCGACCGGGACGGTCACACTTTTTCAGTGCTGAGACAAAGTCGCTGATTTTCCCATTAAAAATACCTAACCAACAGCGATCGGCGCTCATGACGGACACCCACGGGCTGAATTTCCACCTCCGTTAGAATACCGTTGGAATACCCCTTTAATCGGGTAGAGCTGCTGCGCTCTACCCGAAGCGATTGCTAAGCTAATGCTAGTTAGCTTAGCGCTGGCCCCAGTTGTGCCACCTAACTCTGACGCGAAGCGACTCAGCCCCCATTGAGGGCTTACCGGAGGAACTAACCGAGGCGGAAGTTGGGCGCGAGCCGGATCAGAGCTCAGGCGCGGCGTTGGTGAGAGACGGGGGCCACCTGGACCCAGCCAAACAATAGCCTGAGTCGGAGCCCAGTTGCGAGGCCCAGCGGAGGAACAACCAGACTGACGGCGGTTGGTGACGGGGCCTAGCGGAGGTACCACCCAGGCAGACGGCGGCAGGCGGCGGTGATCAGCGGAGCATCTACCGTGAGCCCAGCGGAGCTCGGCTGCACCGGCGGTGTGCGGCGTGACTCGGTGGAGGAGCTGTACAGGAGCTTGGTTGCGGCAGCGGTGAGCAGAGGGACCAGCAGCGGAGGGGCTAGCTGAGGCCCAGCTGGATTCACTGTTTTTACTATCCACAGGTCAGTAAAATGCCACCAAAGAAGGAGGAAATGGAAGAGATCAAAAAATCTCTGAACTTCGTGTCAGAAGAACTGGCCAAATTGGTTAGCCAGCAGGCCAAAATAATAGGCCTAATGGAAGATGTGCGAGCCCTACAATTAACAATTCAAGAAAAAGACAAAAAAATTAAGGGCCTGGAGCAACGCGTCGAGGATCTTGAACAAGGTTCTCGTATCGATGACCTAGTTATAAGTGGACTAGACATCAAATATCAGTCATACGCCCATGCCACAACAGGACTGAGAGGTGAGGAGGCTCCCATGAGTGAATCAGTCTAACCTAGAAAACCAGGTGCTTCAGTTCCTTGGTAGTAGCAACCTTCACGGGCTACCTCAGCTTCTGTGCGGACAAATCCGTTCCCACCAAGACCATACGGTGTTGCTCAAACAACAAACCCCAGATCAACCCTGAGATTAAAACACTTCTGAGAGAGAAGAAGAGGATCTTCAGGTCGGGGAACAGGGAGATGCTGAAGTCCGTACAGAGGGAGCTGAGGAGAAAGATCAGAGAAGGCAAGGACAGCTTCAGGAGGAAGATGGAGGACAAGCTGCAACAGAGCGACATCAGCAGGGTCTGGAGAAACCTCAAAACCATCTCTGGGCTCCAGAATACCTCCCCCCAGGCCACGGGGGGCAGGGAGTGGGCGAACAATCTGAATTTGTTTTTCAATAGGTTTGACCAACCGCCCTCCCCCCTGACTGCACAACAACCACTGCTGCCTGTAAAGACATCAAGTCCTGCTGCCCACTCCCCACTCCACCAACAACCCCCCACTCCCAACACACAGCCCCCGATCCTGACCCTGACCAGGACCCAGGTGAGGATGGAGCTGAGGAAGATCAAGGCGAGGAAGGCGTCGGGACCGGACAGCATCAGCGCAAAGCTCCTCAAGTCCTGTGCAGACCAGCTGTGTGGGATTGTGACGTACATCTTCAACCTGAGCCTGAAGCTGGGGAGGGTACCACAGCTGTGGAAAACATCTTGTGTGGTACCTGTACCAAAAACTTCCCACCCCAAAGACCTGAACAGCTACAGACCAGTGGCCTTGACGTCCCACTTGATGAAGACCCTGGAGAGACTGCTCCTTGCTCACCTCCGCCCCCTGGTGGAACCAGCGATGGATCCACTCCAGTTCGCCTACCAGCATGGCATTGGGGTGGAGGATGCGGTGATCTTCCTCCTTCACCGTTCTCTGTCCCACCTGGAGAAGCCCGGGAATGTGGTGAGGATCATGTTCTTTGACTTCTCCAGTGCTTTCAACACCATCCAACCGATGATCCTGAAGGACAAGCTGCTGTGCGCAGGGGTGGACCAGCACCTGTCATCATGGATCCTGGACTACCTCACGAACCGGCCTCAGTTTGTGAGAACCCGGGACTGTGTGTCCGACACGATCATCGGTAGCACGGGGGCCCCCCAGGGAACGGTGTTGGCTCCCTTCCTGTTCACTCTTTATACTGCGGACTTCTCACACAACACAACACACTGCCATCTACAGAAGTTCTCTGATGACTCTGCGATCGTTGGCCTCATCTCTAATGGAGATGAAGCTGAGTACAGAGGGCTTATCCAGGACTTCGTGGACTGGTGCCATCGGAACTGCCTCCAGATCAACGCGAGGAAAACTAAGGAGCTGGTGGTGGACTGCCGCAGGCAAGGACAACTCCTCACAGCACCAGTAAATATACAGGGAACAGACATTGAGATGATGACATCCTACAAGTACCTGGGTGTTCATCCGAACAATAAACTAGACTGGTCACACAATACTGACGCACTCTACAAGAAGGGACAGCGCAGGCTGTTCCTACTGAGGAGACTCAGGTCTTTTGGTGTACAAGGGGCGCTGCTGAAGACATTCTATGACACGGTGGTGGCATCAGCCATCACTTTTGGAGTGGTCTGCTGGGGCAGTGGCATTACTGCAGCCGATAGGAAGAGACTGAACAAACTGATCAAGAAAGCTAGCTCCGTCCTGGGGCAGCGCCTTGATCCGGTGGAGGAGATAGGTGTCACCATGGGGTGAGACGCCGGCTCGGCGCTCAGCCCATGCTCCTTTTATCCCTGCCTCTCATTGGGCAGTGCCTCAGCTGGTTCCCAGCTGTCAGTGTCACGGGACGGCTGGGGCCAATTAATCCTCATCAGCTGGGGCGCTGTTAATGAGTATAAAGAGGAGCAGCTTCGATCATTCGGGGCTGCGACATAAGCACTGCTAGGCTGAAGCCCCTTCGTCTGGTGTCAGCCTCAACTCCCCTTGCAGCATTCCGGTGTTTGTATCCCGCTGTGAGTATGCACGTCTTGTTACCCCCATGTCCGGTACGAGCTACCTACCCCTGCGCTGTGCAGCCTGAGAATGTACGTCTGTATGAGTGTCTGTGCTCTCCTCATCCCTTATCCCTTACCCAGAATAAAACATCTCGACTCACTGGCTTGTCCCTGGCTCTGATTGCCCGGCTCCCTAGAGCCGGATATGACAGTATGTCGCAGCCAGAAGAGTTGCCGGCGGCCGTGAGTCGCTGTGGAAATGTACCTTTCTGTCCGGGTGTCAGCGCTGCTAGCATGCCGTTTCCCAGGAGTCACTTCCGGCGCCAGGGCGACGAGCTGAGGTCCATCTCGGAGGCTGTCGACGGGACATTCTTCACCCTGCACGACGCCTCCAACGCGAGACGCTGGCATCTGGGCCGTGCTGAGGAACTCCTGGACTGTCACCCTCACTCTCTGTACCATCTGGAGGACAGTGCCAGGATAGACGCTTCAGGTACACAGCGAGAGAAGCTCCACGGGGTGGATGGAAATCCCGGCAGGGAGTCGAAGTGGGCGACGTCTTTCCCCGCTTCGGAGTCCCGTTCCTGCCGCCATTCCAGTCCGGGAGTTCGCGCCAACCAGAGGACTTCCCCCGACCTGCGCCACGTCACTCGGGATTCCCTTCGAGGAGCCGCAGCTGACAGCAGTTATGTCCGGGGTCGAGTGGCTGTCGCGAGCTCTACTGTGTTTCCTGTCACCACCTTCAGGCATGTGGCGGTGGCAGTGAGATTGATGGTGAGGACTTCAGGGCTACGAAGCCTTCCCGTGCTCGACGCCTTCCTCGTCTCGATCTCCGATCTGGAGCGGCGAATCCTGGGTTTCCCCCTCGCTTCGTCCCCTGGGAGTAGTCGTCGTCACATCGCCGAGTCACCTCTGCACGAACCTCGTCCGGATCCAGTTCTGGGTCATCGTCAGGACCGTTCCTCCCACGCAGCTGTCATCCCTTCGCCTCGTCAGTGTGGAGATTCTACAGCCTCGTCCCCTGAGCCTCGTTCCCCCGCTGTCATTCCTGGACATTCGGGCTGGCTCACCCCGGCTGTTTCCCCCTCCTCCTCGACGCGCTTCCTGACCGCTGTGTGTGCCTGGAATCCCGGCCTGGTGAGCTCTCTGCTGGAGACAACGCGAGCGATCCTCAGACGAATTCCCGGGGGGTCCTCCGTTATCGCCGGGCGGGGAGAGGAAGAAGCAGAATCCACTACAGCAGGCGATACTCAACCTCCAGGGGGCAGGCAAGTCTTTGTTTTTTCACACCTGCTTAATGATTTGCTCTGTCACATCCCTGGAGGAGAAGTTCAGGGTTCGCAGCTCCCTGAACTCTCCCCACCTGCTGTAACCTGTATGCCTAATCCCGCATCCTCTGTGTCTCTCTCCGCCGAGCGGTCCCCGGCTCCGGGTCAACGTGGTGGGATATGGAGAGGGCCTGTGGTTCCGCAGCTACATTGCGGACGGAGGAGGGGGACTGACTGCTGCGTGGAGTCTACGCTGACGACTGAGCATCCCTGGGTCTCCACGGAGGAGCGGTTCGGTCCAGCGGGACGAGATTCTTCTGGCTTCACGCCGAGTGGGTCGTCGGCGGGGTTACCTGAGCTGGAGGGATCTCAAGCTGCGCTGACCTTCGTGCTGGCTGCGGGGCCCGACGCGGCTAGATGGGAGCCTGACAACGACCTCCTGACGACGGATCCTGGATCTTCGCAGTCCTGGACGGCGTCAGAACCCGAGATCAGGCGAGTGCTCTCCTTTCTTTTCTTTCTTTTTATCTTTGAGCACTTCAGCCTATCTCCAGGGGAGACGAGCAGGGTGCAGCCGCCCGCTGCGTCTGAGCTCGTCTCGCCGGGTTCTGGCGCTGCCGGTGATCCTGATCCCGGTTCTGTTTTCTCTTCTGAGCCTTCTTCCAGGGTCACCGGCGAGGAGTTGCTGTTCCTCGTGGTGCTGGAGGGTCCGGGTTCAACGTTGGAGGTCGGTTCTGGTGCAGTGTCCAACGTGGGTTCGCCCGAGACCCAATCGGGGTCCAACGTGGGTTCGCTTGAGGCCCGATCGGGGTCCGACGTGGGTGCTGCCCCAGTGTTGTCCAGGTCCGGTGAGGAGGTGGCCGTTTCCCTGAGGCCCGCCGCCCTCGTCATCGGCTCTCCCCTGAGCCTCTTCCACCGGGATCCGCTCTGACCCTTCGTCCGTCTCAACGGTCCTGGTGGTTGAGTGATGCGGGTCGACGACCCGACCCGCAAAACTTTCGGTTCGGCGATCTGGTTTCCCCCCACTGGTCTGTTTGCCTTTGGGCGGCCTGGTTCGGCAGCCGTTGGACTGGATTCCTGGGATCTGGGCCCAGAGTTCGCCGTCCGAACATTTCTCTTCCCCGGGTTGCCAACTGGACAATGGGCGGGGAGATTACCAGAACAATTCCGGCCGTTTTGGACTCTGCCTGCCGTCTCCTCGGGTGTCCTTTACTTCTTTTATTATTATTGAGGTCACTCGGGTGTAGTTTCTTTGTCCATTAGGGGAATATATGTTTTTGTGCTGTGTGTTGTTTTTTTTAACCATACTCAGCATTTTTATCGTATTGTTATCCTGTTACCCTGTCACCTTTTTTTCCTCTTGGTGACTCACCTTATGTATCGCGCTGTGTATTGCATTTTCTTATCTTTACTCAGCGTTTTCATTCATCCTTACCTTAGCCTTGGCCTCGTCGGTGCATCATGGAGTATGCGTGTGGTTTCCTGTTCAACCATACTCTGTGATCACCCCATTCTGTCTTATTATCCTCGTGGGGGGCCTTCCCTGGCCCCGACTTTAACATTGACTGTGTTTGTTATTGTTTGAAGTAATGTGTTTCATTCCCACTTAACTGTACTTCATTATTACCCATTTGTCCTTGTCGCCTCTGTTTCTTTAGGTGATCTTTTATATATTCAGTGCTGTGTGTTTTGTTTTCTTTAGTATCCATGCACAGCGTTTTTCATCATTTTTTGTCCTGACCTTTGTCTTGTTGGTGCATTATGGAGTAGTGTGTTTTGTTCCCCTTAACTATACTCTGTGATTGCTTTATTCATTCCTGCCACCTTTTTGGTGGGTTTTTGGTTTTCTTTTTTTTGCCCCGATCTATACGTTATTTGTATGCTGTCTGTAGTCGTATTTGGTATTTTCCCTACCTGTGTCCTAACTCAGTTTTCTCCCTAACTGTGCTCTGGGTTAATCCTTTTCCCTGTGTTGTAGGGTATTGTATTTGGGTTTTTTTTTTCTCTGCCCTGCTGCCCTACATTGGTCTATTGTTTTTTTTTGTCCTTCCCTTTGCATCTTCCCCTCCGGTCCTGCCTCCCTTCCGCCCACCCTAGGTGGGGAGGGGGGGGGGGGCTGGGATGTTCCTGGTCGTTCGGGAGCCCGACCGTGAGGGGGAGGCTCTGTCACCATGGGGTGAGACGCCGGCTCGGCGCTCAGCCCATGCTCCTTTTATCCCTGCCTCTCATTGGGCAGTGCCTCAGCTGGTTCCCAGCTGTCAGTGTCACGGGACGGCTGGGGCCAATTAATCCTCATCAGCTGGGGCGCTGTTAATGAGTATAAAGAGGAGCAGCTTCGATCATTCGGGGCTGCGACATAAGCACTGCTAGGCTGAAGCCCCTTCGTCTGGTGTCAGCCTCAACTCCCCTTGCAGCATTCCGGTGTTTGTATCCCGCTGTGAGTATGCACGTCTTGTTACCCCCATGTCCGGTACGAGCTACCTACCCCTGCGCTGTGCAGCCTGAGAATGTACGTCTGTATGAGTGTCTGTGCTCTCCTCATCCCTTATCCCTTACCCAGAATAAAACATCTCGACTCACTGGCTTGTCCCTGGCTCTGATTGCCCGGCTCCCTAGAGCCGGATATGACAATAGGAGAGAGAAGGACGGTGGCTAAACTGTCATCTCTGCTGGAGTCCGAGTTCCACCCTATGCAGGACATACTGAGTGCACTGAGGAGCTCATTTAGCAGCAGACTACATCATCCCAAGTGCACAACCAAGAGGTTTCGCAGGTCCTTCCTACCAACGGCTGTCAGACTGTACAACCTAAGCAGGGCTGCTCGCAGAGATAGCAAAAAGACGTAACAACCTAATAGTTTTTTGAATGCAAAAGATGCAATAGACTTACACAATGGTCCCCTCCGGCATACAACTAGGAAAATACCGGTCGCTATGGAGGGTGAGAATATGTATGGGCACATAATCATACCATGTAGGATAACTAAGTAGATGGTTGTGCTGTTTCATCCCATCTAGCAACAATGCTCTGCACTGTGTGTGTTTATACATTTACATATTTATTCCATCTAGCTACAATGCTCTGCACTGGGTGTGTTTATGTTTATGTTTATATTTATATATCTATATATTCATTCCATCTAGCTACAATGCTCCGCACTGTGTGTTTATATATCTACATATTATTCCATCTAGCTACATTGCTCTGCACTGTGTGTGTTTATATATTTACATATTTTTTCCACCTAGCTGCAATGCTCCGTACTGTGTGTTTATATACTCATATATTTATCCCATCCAGCTACAATGCTCTACACTGTGTGTCTGTGTGTATATATATATATATTTATAGTAATATGTACATATGTATATTAGCTGCTCTTGCTTGCTTGCTTTTTTTTTTTTTCTTGCCTTCTGATTGTTGCTCTGAGTGTTGCTATCCCTGTGCTGTTGCAATCCTGGAATTTCCCCGTTGTGGGACTAATAAAGGCTTATCTTACCTTACAGGTGATACAATATGCAATAACACTGCTATAAAAGACTCCATTTTCATAAAGAACACAGACGAAAGAGAGGTCATTGAAATTGTTAAATCGTTTAAAAGTAAAACATCTACGGACTGTGATGGTATTGACATGCTCTTAGTCAAAACTATTATTGAATGCTTAGTAAAACCACTGACGTATATCTGTAATCTGTCTCTCCAAACAGGTATATTTCCCAATGCAATGAAAATAGCTAAAGTAATTCCAATATACAAGACGGGTGACAGAGGGGAATTCTCAAACTATAGACCAATTTCACTATTACCGCAATTTTCCAAGATACTTGAAAAAATATTCTATGAGAGAATTGACAACTTCATACTGAAGAATAATTTATTGTGTGAGCAGCAATATGGGTTCAGACACAAGAGGACAACTGCATATGCTCTAATGGAATTTATAGAAAAAATATCAACAGCTATTGAAAATAAAGAGTATTCAGTTGGAGTATTCCTGGATCTTAAAAAAGCATTTGATACAGTGGATCATAATTTATTATTAAAGAAACTACAAAATTGTGGTATTAGAGGGGTAGCACTGTCCTGGTTAAGTAGTTACTTAAAGAATAGATATCAGTATGTATGTGTTAGTAACAAAAACTCACAGTTACTGAAGGTTACTTGTGGAGTCCCACAGGGTTCAGTTTTGGGGCCATTATTATTCAATATGTATATAAATGACACATGTAAAGTTTCAGAAAAAATGGACTTAATATTGTTTGCCGATGACACTAATTTATTATGCAGTGGAAACAATTTGGAACAACTTCTGGATACACTCGGAAAGGAATTAGGAAAGCTTAAACTGTGGTTTGATTCAAACAAATTAACGCTCAATTTAAGTAAGACAAAATTTATAGTCTTTAACAACCATCACAACAACTCAGTACCTAAACTCAGTGTAAATGGTGTAGAGATTGAAAGGGTATCTGAAACTAAATTTCTTGGAGTAATAATTGATAATAAACTGTGTTGGAAGTCACATATTAATTATATTAAAGGTAAAGTATCCAAATCAATTGCAATATTACACAGAGTGAAATATTTGCTGAATCAACCCACACTATACACCTTGTATCATTCATTAATACTCCCATACATGACATATTGTAATGAAGTATGGGGAAATACATATAAAACAAACATATATCCACTCTTTATGCTTCAAAAGAGAGCTATTAGAATAATAAACAAAGCAGCTTACAGGGAACCAACAAACCCACTTTTTCTTAAACTAAAAGCTCTCAAGTTGAAAGATCTGGTTGACTTTAAAACTGCAATAATAATGTTTAAAGTGAAGAATTTATCACTGCCCGCAAATATCCAAAAGTTGTTCCAAATAAGGGAGAAACGATATCACTTCAGAGGAACATGTATATTTCAAAAGCCTACAGTGAGAACAACCACCAAGCAACACTGTGTTTCAGTGCAAGGAGTCAGATTATGGAACGATTTTGGACCTGAATTAAAATCATGTACAACGCTTGGGCAATTTAAACAAAAACTAAAGGAAGAAATACTCCAAACATATATGCAAGATGACATGTAAAATCACATAAGGATTGTCATATCCAGCCTGTGCTGTGTTGTTGCCTAGTTTTTTGTTTTTTTGTTTTTTGTTTTTTTTCTTTTTTTCTTTTGTCACATTTGGTCTTAGCTTTGTTCTGAATTGTAATCGCTCTTGTTTTGTTTTTCTTTTGAATTCTTGGATGGAATATGGGTGGGCAATATAAGCTGCGGCTTCAGCCATCACCCATTTTGGATAACTTTTGTTGAACTGTATAATCAGAGGAGTTACTGTCTAATTTGACCTTGTTGGATTTTATTTCACCCTTTTGCTATACTATTCAGTTCCTTTTAACCTGTACTATCCGAAATAAAGATTCATTCATTCATTCATTCATTCACACTTCCTCTCTCGGCACCCTATCATATGTTTTCTTTAGAGTCACAAAGACACAGTGCCACTCCTTCTGACCTTCTCTATATTTTTCCATCAACACTCTTAAACAGATTTATTTTTATTGCATTATGGTGGAGAGTTATGTAGATGCCATGTTTGCTTTAATATCTTTTTTCTTGGAATTGTTTTTACATGGACATTCACTTTTGATTCTAAATCACCCACCAATGATTCATTTAATTTTCTTCTTCCCATTTAGGATTACAGTTCCTTCAACTACCTGGACATTGTTGTGGATGCCACTCTGAGTCTAACAAATTCTCCAGAGAATATTGGACTTAAAACAGAAAATCTTGGCACCAAGGTAAACAGTAATGTTAATAAAAATATATATGATAAAATAATTCTGGAAAACATTTTTATGATATTTGATACCACCGTGCTCTCTGAAAAAGTGCAACATGAACAGATCTTTAACCTCTAATAATTATAGTACACCTAGATTTTTTTTTTTTTAATTCACAGGTAAAACTGACAGTATTCCTGGAGAAAAAGATTGAATTCTTGATCAAAGTTGCTTGGTGGATAATCTTCCTGACTGTTGTTGCATTGCTGCTGTTGTTGGTGTTGTTTGGCTTCATCATCTGGAAGGTAACAACGAACCAGCTGTGAAGGGACATTTTCTCGTATTTATGGTATTTCCACTTCTGAACTGAACTGTCCATGTCCAAAAATTGTATACACCGTACTGAATACAGGGTAGTCGTAGATAATGGCTGTATTCTACAACTTTTTGTAAACTGAAAAGTTTAAAAGCACCTAAATCCAAAAGAAAAAAGAATGTTAAATGCACTATATTGTTTGTCAAACTGATTGCACTTGAGTCAGTCTAACTGTGTTTAGGGATGTTATTTGTATTGAACTGCAGTGTCTGTGTATTCAGTCTTGCACTGACTCCCTTTCATGTTTTGTTCCTTTCAGCGTGGTTGCATCCATTGCCTGGATCACACCAAGAAACTGCCACAAGATGAAGATCCAAAACCAGACGTCTCCACTTAAACTAAAAGGACCAGTTTGAGAAGCATCTTCTGAGGTGGTGATATTGTGGATTAACATCTCTCTTCCTCTATCTTTGATTATGACAGAATATGTGTGCGTGTTGAACTTGTGTCACTGAGATGTGGAAATGCCATGTTAAGTTACTATGTTTTTGTCTTTTTTATATAAAATAAAAACAGTAAAAACAAACATTTATTTCTTCAAATTTTTTAATGAAGCAGAAAATATCACTTGTTGGATAGCAAAAAAATTGTTACAATCACAGGAAAAAAAGTTGTGCTATACTTTTACCATAAAGGAATGTGTGAGTACTGGGAATGGATGAGAAGAATATTTCTGAAATTTAAGGGAAATTTTGCAGCTGCCACTGACTAATCTGACACTGATCATCAGAAATGAACAGGAATAAAACTGGCATGAGCCTGGGTTTGACGGTTTCAAACCTGGTTCTGTCTTATGGTTATTTTGCCCTATTTTCCACCAGATGCTTCAGGGAGCTTTTGGCCTTTGCTCCCTGACAGCTCGGGCGCGCCCCCTCCTCCTGTCAAGTGCCATCAGCTGTGCTTCATTTAATAATAATAATAAGTTTATTTATACAGCACTTTTCACAGACAGAGTCACAAAGTGCTTAACATGGTAAAAAACAAAATAAAAACACAGGCACATAAAATGGTAAAAAAAAAAAAAAACCAAAGTAGACAGTAAAAGCACATAAAAATACAATCAGCACATAGTTAATTAAAAAGCCAGGCTAAAAAGGTGGGTCTTTAGTTGCTTCTTAAAAACACCAATGGAAGGTGCAGATCTAAGTTCAAAAGGCAAGGAGTTCCACAGTCTGGGAGCAACAGCAGCAAAGGCTCTATCGCCTTTGGTTCTGAGCCTAGTGCTAGGGACTACCAATAGATTCTGATGAGAAGACCTGAGAGACCTGCTGGGCTGGTGTAGAGAGAGCAGGTCACTAATATAAAAAGGTGCCTCTTCATGAATGGCTTTATAAGTAAGAACAAGAACTTTAAAATCAACTCTATAATTTACAGGAAGCCAATGCAAGGAGGCCAAAACAGGAGTGATATGACAGAATCTACTGGACCTAGTTAGTAATCTTGCAGCAGCGTTCTGGACTAACTGTAGACAGTATAAAGAGGATTTGCTAAGACATGTGAAAAGAGCATTACAGTAGTCCAAACATGAAGAAACAAAGGCATGAATAATGATTTCTAACTGACTGTAGGAAACCAATGACCTAATTTTGGATATATTCCTAAGGTGGAAAAAACAACTCCGGGTCAGAGATTTGACATGCTGATCAAAACTCATCGATTTGATCGAAAATGACACCAAGATTTTTTAGATTAGACCGTACGTTAGAGCTTAATGAACCAGTGCTATTAACCAACTTAGGAACTAGATTATCAGGTGCTTCAATAAGGACTTCAGTTTTATCAGCATTAAGTTGCAAAAAGTTACTAGACATCCAGTCCTTAATTGCAGACAGACAATCATGAATAATTTTTAAATTGTCAACATGGTCAGGCTTAAAAGAGAAAAGTAGCTGTAAATCGTCAGCGTAGCAGTGATAAGACACACCTTTAAATTTGCTGATAATAGAACCAAGTGGCAGCATATATAGGGCAAATAAAAGTGGACCCAGAATAGAACCCTGAGGCACCCCACAGGTTCAAGGAGCAGAGTCAGATGAATAAGAGCCAACAGCCACAGAAAAACTCCTACCAGAAAGGTAGGAGAAAAAACAATCCAGAGCTTATCCAGAAATACTTACCCAATCTCTAAGCCTTTGTAACAAAATACAATGATCAATAGTATCAAATGCTGCAGTAAAATCTAATAACACTAAAACAGAGCATTTGCCAGAGTCTGATGACATTAAAATATCATTTGACACCCTGAGAAGAGCGGTCTCTGTCGAGTGTTTCTGACGAAAACCTGACTGAAATTTGTCGAAAATATTGTGTTCAATCAGAAAGTCAGTGAGCTGCTTGGCAACAACTTTTTCTAAAAGCTTAGAAATAAAAGGAAGCTTAGAAACTGGCCTGAAGTTTTTAAAAACAGATGGATCAAGGTTAGGTTTTTTTTAAAAGTGGCTGCACAACTGCATGTTTAAAATACGAGGGTACACAGCCAGATTCAAGTGAACTATTAATGATATTAACCAAAGACTTACCCACTGAGCCAATTACCTCTTTTAACATTGAGGAAGGCAAAATATTTAAAACGCAGGAGGAGGATTTCATGGAACTCACCAACACTAATAAATCCTCAAAAGAAATTGGGGTAAAATCACTTAAAAAGGCCTTTCTGTTAGGACAATCAAGGATTAGGGGAAAGGAATGAGTAAAACCAGCCCTGACAGCAGTGACCTTGTCAACAAAAAAGGAAAGAAACTTGTTACAGTCATTAATTGAATAAACAGGGGGAGCAGAACTGACAGGATTAACTATACTGTCTATTGTGCTGAAGAGGATCTTTGGATTGTTACTATTGGAGGAGATGATATTGGAAAAATAAGAAGTTCTTGCCATTTTAATCATATTGTTAAATTCAATTAACAGCTCCTTAAGGTACAATTGATGCACCTCAAGTTTAGTGGACTTCCACAGTCTTTCCACCCTCTGACATTTACGTCTAAAACAACAGAGATCATCATTTAACCAGGGGGATGAATTAACAGCACGGACAGTCCTGGTTTTAAAGGGAGAAACTTCATCTAAGATGCTTGAACAGTGTGAGTTAAAAGAGCAGACCAAGCTCTCAGTGTCGTCATCAGAGGATAAAACCACACTGCTGTCAAAGGCAGCAGAAAATTTCACAGCTGAAAACTGGTCAATGACACGAGAGCATTTTACCCGCTTGCCAGTGTGACAGACTGATTTAACTGATAAATTAAAAAGAACACAAAAATGGTCTGACACATGAAGCTCCTTAGTCTGAACATTATTCACATTAAGACCAAGTGTAAAAACAAGATCAAGTGTATTTCCTTTGATATGCGTAGGGCCAGATAGACACAAAACAAAATTAAATGATTCAATCATACCTAAGAAATTAACTGCAAAACTGCCGTTGGTGTGGCGATGTTAAAAGAAGGCACGGCGTCTGGAGTTTTAAGGAAGTTTATTCATCATTCATCGCCATCATGGAGCTCACCCCAGCTGCTGCATAAGCATGCTGGAGCGAAGCTCTCAGGCTCTCATGAGCAGTAGTCAGAAGCAGTCAGAAGAAGAAAAGAGGATGAGTTACAGAACATGTGCGGTATTTATACCCAGTTCAGACAATACATGAAAGGCATGTTATCATCAAAGAAACTGCATTCGAGCATGGGACATTTACATTTGAGTACAGAGCAGGAAGTCATACATAACAGCAGGATACTGGCGCCTGAACTAGGCACGGAGAGGCTGCCTATTGATCTCAACACCCACATCTCATTGCTCTGCTAATTGCCCCAGTGGGCTCTCTGTTTGTCCGTGGCTGTTGTGGGGGTTACCCCATAATTGGGATCATTAATATGCAAATTAAAATCTCCAAGTAATAAAATCCGCTCAAATTTAATAATAGAAGTTAAAAAATAGCTAAAATCAGATAAAAATGAGGCATTAACTCCTGGAGGGCGGTAAATTAAAACACAATAAAATGGGTTTGAGGAGCCAATTTTTAAAATCATCAGTTCAAATGATGAAAAAGTTCCATGGCTCACCGTCCGTGTAACGAAGCGGCACCGGTTCATGATGGCCAGACCACCACCGCGGCCTGTCAATCTCGGAGCACAGGAGAAGGTACAGTCCGGTGGACAAAGTTCAGTTAAGGAGGTAAATTCCTCACTTCTCTGCCAAGTCTCAACAAGAAATAAAAAGTCCAGCCCTGCAGTAATGAATAAATCGTTCAAAAAGAATGATTTATTTGCGATGGAACGTGCGTTAAGCAGCACCAGCTGGATGGGCTCTGTCACGGCAGCAGTCTCGCCAGGAATGGGGGCCGGTGAAAGTTGACGTAGGCACCCTCTACCTGCAGGGGATTTCCTGGCTCGAAGCAGGGAGAAGGCCGGTTGACACAGTAGAGCAGGAAAAACAGGCCAGAGAAATGATGGCCTCACTCCGGGCACACCCGAGGGCCAGGATCCAGGAAAGAGGCCAGCTGCAGAATTAGGAGGAGACGAGGTGGAGCGAGCGAGACGGCGAAGCCGAGCAAGCCTTCTGGGTTTCACCGCGGCGCCTGCACGTCTTCCCCGAGGTTTGGATCGCTTTCTGCCGGTATAACCACAGCGGGGATCCCAGGTACCAACGGGAAGTTGCAGACGCAGAGACCGATGGAAGAATCTTCCCTCATCATTATGACAGTCAAACCCCACCATGGAAGATCGAATATCCAGCAGCACTTGGCGATCATAAACAATGGCTGATTGCACATAATCCAGACACAATAACACAATCAAAAACAGGACAAACAAGCGGAGATGACCAGCAGCCAGAAACATAGGCGGCGCGGCCATCTTGGAAATCCATCTTGGAAATTTGGGGTGTTTCCACACACATACACACACACTCCATTCATTCCCATTCACACACTCATACACGCACTCATACACACCAGGTTTAATTATGTTCAGCCCACGTTTCCTCACACCAGCAATCTCTTTCCTCGTTTGCATCATGATTATAAATACGCTGCATTTGTGGAAAGAGATTGTCGGAGCATTCGCCCTCATTTGTGGCAGCGTGTTCCTCCATGGATGTGGTACCATTACCTTCGCGTATTCAGCCGGACATTTACAGACGGTTGACCCTGCCTCTCTTCCTCATCTACCAGACTACACGGACAGCTTCGGATTATTCCAGTCCTAAGTGTGCATTTTGCCTTTTCTCTTTGTGCCCATCGTGACGGCAGCACTAGGCATTCCCCCTCCCCGCTGTTGAACATCCAGGTGGCTTCCTTGTATGTCTTGCGGCCCAAATTCATTTCAATTCTCTGTATTTTTGTGGCTGACTGAACTTATTTAGTGGGAGTTTATGTTAATAAATGGCACGTTCTACTCCAGCAAATGAGTTTTCTATTCTTTCCCTCGACGGGGATTTATGACAAAAACTGTCACTTTGAAAGTAATGTGAAACTACTTTTTTGGTGATGGTGTAACACAGGATTTCTTGTATTTTATTTTGCAGGTGTACAATTGCTGAAACTGAGGGGGAATATATACATTTTCAGAATAAACCCTTCCCTAGCTCATCTTTGTACTGTACTATTAAAACAGAAGTTTTAACTGAAATGACTATTAGAACCAATGGCAAATCATAATGCCTCATACAACAGAAGAGTTATTTTACAGCAACTTTACAGTCTTTCATAAGCTCACTGCTCATGTTTTACCTTCAGAAAAGTCAAAAATTACTTCTGTTTAACATTTAGGAAAACATGCTTGTTTGCTTCATAGGGATTCCAGCTGCAGCTACCAGTTTAGTAACTATCCACTTTTAAAATTTATCAAACTGAGTTGTAGACGTGCTGATGTTTAATCCAGCTAAAAAAAAAAAAGTGGTAAGTGGTGTACACACTAGACAGACTATGTAAAACAGATTTTTTTTTTTTTTTAAATAATAGCTATACTAAAACTTGTTAAACAAATATTCTTCAGATGCTGAATAATGTGAAACATCAATAGCGGGGTTTTGTGTCAGACAATGCTTTACCAAAAAAAAAAAAAAGATTTCACTAGTTACTGCTTGGTAGCTGAGAATATAAAAGAATGAATGAATAAATATTCTAGTAATCTGGTCAGTTGAGCACACAGCCCATGGACAATTCAGTAGCCTTCCCTAAACTGCAGTCTATCAACTGTAATACTTTACTTATTCATATTTGGGGACCTAGCTCATGAAATGTGCATAAACCTGCCAACAATTGATCTTTGACTCCTTTCCCACTGCCAGCAGGCCTGGTCTGACAGTTTCTGCATTTTTCGCTTTTATATCATGCTGGGAAAACAGTGATGTAAACCGCAAAAAGCAGCAGGAGATAGATGGTGATCAACACTGGTTTTCCTTGTCTTTCCTTGCCAGGTTTGCATAATTATCCAAACAAGAAATCACTGTTGTACACTGAACCTGCAACATTTGCTCCTCAGTCACTGACTCAGTTGTCTTGCTGCTCAGTTACTGGCCCAGAACTATCACATAGTGACATTAAAGCCTATATCAGTGCATTAGTTTGGGCATTCACTGGGCTGGGCTGTTCATATTACATCCAGTCAAAGATGAAGTTGATATACTGTGTATCCCTGTCTGCTACAGAGCCATTTGACCCGGGAGCGAATGCTGAGTGAACCAGAAAGTCTGTTTGTGGTGAGGGTGGAGCCCAAGGCAACACCCTCCTGCCCCATGTATTTGGCTGTTGTAGGGATGCGTCCTTGTGTGCAAGGGTCATGTGATGTATCCCACACCTCGAAGAGAAGGAGCCACTGACAGAAACTAAGTATTAAAGGACACATAGAAGAGCCCCACAATGATGGAAATTTCCTTGTATGTTGATAGAAGACCAGGTGGAAAGCTCGGTCAAAGACCAAATAAAAAAATTAAACCTATTTGACCCTGTTCACACTGGCAGAGGGTAAGGGTCAGGTTCGAGGAGGGCGGTACTGAAGAAGATTTCCAAACATGGGTAGAACCTGTAAATGCTGTTATACAGCCTGAGGGAGACCTGGATGAAGTTATTTAGTAGCTAGACAAGACTCCTGAACACACAGGCAGCTGTGGCAGTTTTAAAATATTGCAAAAATGTATATTTGTGAATGTGACCTTTAAATTTGTGTATTTCATGCTCAAATTATGGTCATAGTGCTACAGCCTCATAGTAGATGTATGTAACAGAGAAAATTCTGTGACAACCCTGGGTGTCTGAGGATGAGGCGTAGTGTTTTATAAACAGGAGCAAGCTTACATATTTGTGAGCACAAACTGACACCATTCTGCTTCACGCTGGTGAAATTCACCTCAGAGGGAAAAAGTCATGTTCTGACACAGGTGTACATGGTGGGAGTTTTGGCCAGTGGAAAAGGAGCTTTTGTAAGAAACTTTTGTCACTAAAATCCAAGTTTTCAAAGGTTATACACAGTAGATTTAATTCCTTGCAAATCAGACACATTTCCCTAAAGGTAACCTTTTAAGCTCAAGCCATCTCTTCCCTTTTACATGTTGGCATTTACCTCCAAGTTTTGTTTTCTTCACAGAATATTCTTTCATCTTCATCAAAAAAACACATTCAGCCTTAACCATCATGGTCGCCATTTGTCCTTCAAGATCCATTCAATGTCATATTTCACCACAATCATCATCTTTAAAAAAAATCTTTTTAAAAAAATTAAGTACAAAAGCAGACATTAAAAAAACCTCCAATTCCTCTCAGCATGGCTTCATACAAACACACAGTAAAAACAGTAACCAAACAATAAAAAAGCATCACACAAACACACACATTCAGACATTATGTTCACTAACATTCTTAAAGATGCCACAAAAACACTGCAGCTGATACCTACATTTTTTTTTCTTTTTTTAAATATCAGAGAAATTTAAAGACTTATTTCATAAAATAAAAATACAGACTTAAAATAAACAAGACAATAGAAAAAATAAATACATAAGTAAAAAATACAAATACATATATCACAACCCATAGATTGAAATTTACATTCAAAAACTCCCTTGTTTAGTTTCAAGGCTCAAACTTTTGCCTTTTCAGGAAATTTCAAACCCAAACTACAGACATTTAAATTCATTAGTTAGTTAAGTTCCATAAGATAAACGACAAACCCAGATCAGAGCCATACTCAAAGCAAATTAATTAACTGAACTTTTATGAGAGCGCCAGCAAACAAATGCACTTAGACCAAATCAGCTCATTGATGCAATGCAGTAATTACTGGTTCGACTGATCCCCCACCAAACTATCGGCTCCATCACCTAAAACAAATGTTTATTTGGTTGATGTTTAAAAAATTGGTCCTTATTTGTTCCCTTACAAGCATCCAGGCCACACCATTCAGCATCAGATTCCAATCGGTCAAACATCCTAAAATTAGTATTTAAAAAATTATGGCATTTATTGGTTTGCAATTATCAGTTTGTGCTGATGTCTTGTTTTGGTGTTTGGAGAATATGAAAATATTTGTTTATTCATTTGTTGCTGTAAACAGGTGTTGGATTATTGCTAAATTAGCCTGTGTGGTCTGGGATTTTTTTTCCTGCTGGTGTAACCTCATGGAATGGTATTTTTTTATTATCTCAACAATGTGCTCCAGCATGACAGAAAACTCACTTCACCTTCACACTGGCAGTAAGCAGCTATCTCCACAGGGTGGCAGGAGTGACCACAAAAAACAAACACAACAAAGGAAGCAGGGAGGAGGTGAGCGGGCTGGCTGCAGATTTGACCCGGCCGTGGCTGTTGTTTCTGTTCCACTTGGATCCAGTTTTCTCTCGGCCTCGAGGCGGCTTTGCTGGGTTGGGTGCAGGATTGTGTGGGGGTCTGCTGTAGGGTGGAGAGTAAGGGCCATGACCGGGCCAGTCATGGTTGTACCGCTCCCCATGATCTCCTCCCCCTGACCCACTGCCTTCCTCACCTGTAATAAAGGGGAAAAGGTGTCATGGGAACAACAATAATAATAATCTGATTAGGGCTGAGTGAGATGGACCCCAGAAAATCTTAAGTAATGATATTTTTTATCATGACTGACAGCTCTTTTAGTCTTTCTAAAGCCTCCTAAGCTGGGCAAATGTGAAGCTGCTCTTGAATGGATGAACTGTGTACTCATGGGTGTACTGTTCTTTATCTCCAACATGGTGGCTAAACAAACCAGACCATCAATTACGGAGTAGCTCATTCCGGCCTGATGAACTCAACCCAAGAGTGCTCAGAACTCCTGACCCTTGACCTGGATCTTGAGCACAACCTGGATGCAGACAAACCTGAGTATGATTGTGTGCAAGTTTGTTGTGAATTAGGGCAATTGCCGAGGAAGAATAACAGTTTTCATAAAATCATAAGTGCTGAGATCTCCTCCTGACCTTTAACCCTGACCTTGAGCACAACCTTGATGCAGACCCACCTGAGGATCATTGTGTGTGAGTTTGGTGACTACTGGGACAGTTGCCTAGGACAGGGGTCTACAGCCTTTGCCAACACAAGAGCCATCTTGCCCATCTCCGACTAAAATAGAATCTAGTAGCTGAGTGCCGCAACAGCAATTTGACCTTTAAAATAAAGATTGTGCTGCTTATAAAGTTTTTTTTATATATATATTGTGGAGTGTGAACACTCTGAACGGTCCATCATAAGGCGGTCGCAGTGGGGGTCGATGTGCATCATGTCTGACAAAAACAAACTCTGCGTTCTTCAAAGTTTTAGGCACAAAAACGCGCGGAAAGCTGTGGCGGGCAGGGCCCGGCAGCGTAGCTGTGTCGATGCTACGCTGCAACAGCTGGGACGAGGAGCTGCCTGGCGCCGGATTATGTGGGAGGAACTCCCCGGGCAGCCGAAGTGGCTGCGCAAAAACAAGTTCAGCTGGGGAAGCCTCTAAGTCTTCTTTAGGCGCAGAACGCAACCCTAATAAAACCCACGGAAGCTTGTCCACCCAATTTGCATCCGTCAGTGACGCTCTAAGAGCTGCTTTCAATGACCTGTGAAAACGTTCGCATAACCCATTAGCCTGCGGATTGTACGGTGAATTGCAACACCTAGGCTGCGGGCCATTGTTGACCAAAGTTCGGAAACAAATTGAGGACCTCTGTCGGATGTAATGTCCGACGGGACTCCAAAACGCGCCACCCATGCCGTTACAAACGCGCGCGCCACCTCATCGGCTGTGGTTGACGCCAAAGGGACCGCCTCCAGCCAGCGCGTGGTGCGGTCCACCATTGTCAGAAGGTGCGTGTAGCCCTGTGATGGCGAGAGGGGGCCCACGAGGTCCACGTGAACGTGGTCGAACCTCTTGGCCGAAGAAATGGCTCCAGTGGAGCCTTCGGGTGTCTGTGTACCTTGGCCCGTTGGCATGCCATGCAGGCTGCCGCCCACTCTTTAACTTGTTTGCGAAGGCCGGGCCACACAAATTTTTCCGCTACCATTTTGACCGACGCGCGCACCCCCGGGTGCGCCAAAGAATGAATCAAGTCGAAAACGCGGCGGCGCCACACTGCTGGTACCACGGGAAGTGGTCGTCCCGTGGAGACATCGCATATTAAGGGGGGCATACCATCTTGCAGCACCCTGCTCTCCAGCCTTAACCCTGTTGGTCCAGACTGGAGCGCGCACACATCCGCGTCACTCCCTTGCTCTGCGGCCATGGCTGTGTAATCTATCCCCAAGCGGACGGGGGGCAGCCACGGCGCGCGAGAGGCAGTCTGCCACTACGTTCAGTTTACCCGACACGTGCTGAATATCGGTAGTAAACTCTGAGATCGCGGCTAACTGCCTCTGTTGCCAGCCCGACCACGGCTCTGAAACTTTGGCCATTGCGAATGTTAGCGGCTTGTGGTCAACGAACGCAGTGAAACAGCGCCCTTCTAGCCAGAACTGGAAGTGGCGAATGGCCAAATGGAGAGCCAGCAACTCCCTGTCAAACGCGCTGTATTTACGCTCACTATCGCGCAAGGTCCTGCTGAAAAAGGTGAGCGGTTGCCAAGCTCAGGCTACTTGCTGCTCCACGACTGCCCCTATGGCCACGTCAGATGCGTCAGTGGTGAGCGCTATGCGGGCCATTGGGTCCGGATGTGCCAACAACGCAGCGTTTGCCAGGGCTATTTTGACTTCCGAGAACGCTCGCTCCCGCTCTGGGGACCACTCGATCTTATTCGCGGGTTTCTGTTTTTTGAGTGCAGCATACAGCGGTTGCATGAGTTGCGCTGCACCGGGGAGGAAACGGTTATAAAAATTCACCATTCCCAAAAACTCCTGTAACGCCCTGACCGTCTGCGGCCGGGGGAAATCTGCTACCGCACGCACTTTGTCAGGTAGCAGAACCGCTCCTTCGGGGGAAACTCGGTGTCCTAAAAAATCGATCTGTGTCACCCCGAACTAACATTTCGCTGGGTTGATTATTAACCCGTGATCTCCCAACCTCCGGAAAACTGCCGCAAGGCGGTTTTCGTGTTCGTCTTCGGGCGCGCTGGCTACCAAAATATCATCCAAGTAGATGAACACGAAAGGGAGATCGCGCAGCACTGCGTCCATCATGCGTTGGAACGTCTGTGCAGCCCCTTTAAGCCCGAATGGCATGCGCAAAAACTCGAATAGGCCAAATGGAGTTATCACCGCTGTTTTGGGTATGTCCTCAGCACGCACTGGGACTTGGTGGTAACCACGGACCAAGTCTATTTTAGAAAAAACGCGCGCCCCTGCCAAATGAACGGAAAAATCCTGGATATGCAGGATTGGGTAGCGGTCATGCGCTGTGGCATTGTTCAACCTGCGGAAATCCCCGCAAGGCCGCCATGAGCAGTCAGCTTTCGGGACCATGTGTAGCGGGGAAGCCCATGGGCTGTTCGAACGCCTGACGATGCCTAACCTCTCCAGGTTGGCGAACTCCTCGCGCGCTATGGCCAGTTTAGCTGCGTCCAAGCGCCGAGGTTTTGCAGGCGGTCCGGTTGTGGTAATAAAATGTTCCACCCCGTGCTTAGCGACGGTTGCCGAAAATGTGGGGACCGTGAGTGCTGGGAAGTGAGTGAGCAGTGTGTGGAACTTACCGCTTGCAGCTGTGACGTTGGCTTGTGCTGCTGGCCGGGCCGCTCGAGCTGTACAGGGGATAGAGTCAAAAGAAAGTGCATTAACCAGGCGCCTGTTAGCGACATCAACTAACAAACCATGTGAGCACAAAAATTCAGCCCCTAAAATATTGAAGTTCAATGCTGCTATGACAAAAGTCCACTCAAAAGTACGGCCATGTAGCGACAGAAGCAGAGTCCTCTCACCAAAGGTCTTAATCCTTGAGCCGTTCGCTGCTGCCATCTCGGGACCGCTGGAACCTGCCATCCGGTCAGCGGAGGAAGGCGTGATGAAACTCAACTGGGCGCCTGTGTCCACGAGGAAATGTCTCCCCGAGCGTGCGTCCGTCAAGTAGAGCAGCTTGTTCTCCTCCCCGAGGGTCGCAGCTGCTACCGACCCTCGGTCTTGGCGTTTCCTGAGCGCTTGAACTGGCACGGTGGTATACATTTGCGTGCCTTCTCTGCAAAGCGGCGGTGGTAGAAACAAAGGGTGTCTCCTCCGCGTTCCTTGGCCCCCGCCGCTGCTGTCGTCGGTGGTTCTGCTACCGCTGACCCCGGCTCCCTGCAATCTCCGGCCGTCGCGCCGAGCTCCGTCACGCCGAGAAAACAAAATGGCTGCTGGGGTGCAGACACACAGTTTGGCAAGTCCTGTGTGTTTGCTTAAAAAGTCATCTAAAGAGCAAATTGGACCGTGGATTGTGATATCAATGTACTCCTCTGTTGTTTGGATAATTCTCTTTCTTCTGCTAAGTTCAACCTGTCCAAGAAAAAGGGACACTCTAACCTTGTATCCAGCCAGATGGAGTCAGCACATGCTATTCACAAGGGTACTGGACTATGGCCATGCCAGGCCACCCCCAGGTGAGCAGGAACAGGCTGTTACAGGCAAACCACTCCTGGGTGTTTTTAATCTCTTGCTGATACTTCTTTTGGCTGGTGATGTTGAATTAAACCCTGGGCCAGTGCCAGCTGGGCCTCCACCTTTGCTAGCTGGGTCTCCACCTCTGCTATCTGGGCCTTTACCATTGCTACCTGGGCCAACACCATCATTAGCTGTGCCTTCACCTCTGCTAGCTGGACTAACATCATTGCAAGCTGGGCTTCCACCTCTGCTGGCTGGGCTAACACCATTGCTAGCTGGGCCAACACCATCATTAGCTGTGCCTCCACCTCTGCTAGCTGGGCTAACATCATTGCAATCTGGGCCTCCATCTCTGCTAGCTGGATCTCCACCTCTGCTAGCTGCATCTCCGTCTCTGCCAACTGGGCTTCCAACTTTGCTAGCTGGATCTCCATCTCTGCTAGCTGGGCCTCCACCTCTGCTAGCTGGATCTCCACCTCTGCTAGCTGGATTTCTATCTCTGCCAACTGGGCTTCCAACTTTGCCAGCTGGGCCTCCACCTCTGCTAGCTGGATCTCCATCTCTGCCAACTGGGCTTCCAACTTTGCTAGCTGGGCTTCCACCTCTGCTAGCTGGATCTCCACCTCTGCCAACTGGGCTTCCAACTTTGCCAGCTGGGCCTCCACCTCTGCTAGCTGGATCTCCACCTCTGCTAGCTGGATCTCCACCTCTGCTAGCTGGATCTCCATCTCTGCCAACAGGGCTGCCAACTTTGCTAGCTGGGCTTCCACCTCTGCAAGCTGGGCCTCCACCTCTGCTAGCTGGATCTCCATCTCTGCCAGCTGGATCTCCATCTCTGCCAACTGGGCTTCCAACTTTGCTAGCTGGGTTCTCACCCCTGCCAGCTGGGTTTGGACCTGGGCTAACAACACAGCCAGCTGGACCTACATTGCAGCCAGTCGAATCACCTTCAATAATAGCCGGGCCACTTCCGTTGATATTTGAGTCATCATCACCTCTAACTGAATCTTCACCAACATCAGCCGGGCCTTCACTATGTGCAAACATTGTCAATAAAAGAAACAGGAGGCTGCCAAATCCTGCAATATTAAAACACCGGAAATTCAGGGTGTTTCAAACTGTTAATAACTCTAAATTAATATGGGACTCAGCACATAAACCAAAAGGCATTCTTTGTGCACACTTAAATATACGAAGTATTCTAACAAAAAGTGATCAGGTTCATCATCTTCTCATTGATTCAAATATTGACTTTCTTTGCCTATCTGAGACATGGCTCCATGAATCTTCTCCCTCAGCAATACTATCTGTACCTGGTTATAAAATGTTTAGAAAAGACAGACAGGGTTCTAAGGGAGGAGGCGTTACGATTTATGCCAAGGATACTTTTAATTGTAATGAGATACATGTTACAGATGAGAATGGACTGGAATTTCTTGGACTAACTGTTTCTTTGTCACAGCAAATGTCTTTTATTCTTGTAGTTATTTATAGGCCTCCTTCATCAAATGTAGATTTTTATGAAAAGCTGGAAATTTTATTGAAACAACTTAATTTTGCAAAAGAGGTAATAATAATGGGTGACCTAAATGTTAATTGGGAAGTCAACAAAGTTAGGAAAAATCTGAAAAAGGTTATGGATGACATGGATATGACTCAGGTAATTAATGGCCCTACGAGAATCACAAACTCCACTAGCACTCAGATTGATCTAGCTTTTACTAACAGGCCAGAAAGGGTCTTGAAGTCATACAATATGCTCACAGGATTGTCTGATCACAATCTTATAATGGTCACAAGAAAATTAAATAAAAAGCGCTTCAAATCCTTGGCCATCACTGAATTCTATAGGATACCAAAACAGGAACAACAAAATTTTCAAGATTCAATTCAAGAAGTAAATTGGGATGAATTACTCATTGGCAAAAATTTAGATGAGGATTGTTCTAAATTTGCCAACAAAATACAACAAATTATTATACAATTTACACGGATAATTAAACTAAAAGCTAGAAAGAATTGCCTTCCTTGGTTAAACAAATTTATTCTGAAATTGATGAAAGAACGAGATCACTTTTTGAAGTTGTCAGTTAAATCAGGACAAAACAGGCACCAATTTATTTCATTGAGAAATAGGGTAGTGAAAGAAATAAGAAAATCTAAAGCTGACTTTTTCATTACTGTTTTGAATAGTGCAAGGGGAAATTCTAAAATAACCTGGACATATATTAAAAAACTATTGGGTGATTCCCAGAAAAACAAAGCAAAACTAATGCAAATTCAATTGAATGGAAACATCTTGACAGAACCTCAAGTGATGGCTGATGCTTTTAACAACTACTTCATTGAATCTGTGTCAGAAATCTCTGATAAGTTTATAGTAAAACAAAGGAAGGAATACCCTGTATTGTCTGCATCGCAGTCTTTTACTATTACAAATATTACTGAGACCAAAGTTATCGATTTAATTCAAGCACTCAAACCATCTAAAGCAAAGGATGTTTTTGGAATGGACACGAACATGCTCAAAGATTTAGGTTCAGCTCTCGCCACTCCTGTTGCCTCAATCATTAATCTTTCAATTTCATCTGGCCATTTTCCAAAGGCCTGGAAATCTGCTATTGTTACCCCTGTTTTTAAATCCGGTGACTCAACTCTTCTGCATAACTACCGACCAATAAGCATTCTTCCGGCCATTTCCAAAATTGCAGAAAAATGGGTGGCAGAACAGATTGTCCATTATTTAAACAGTAGTTCCCCCTCTCTCCATGCCATGCAGTTTGGTTTCAGATCCAAGCATTCCACTGAAATGGCTACATGCCTCTTCATTGAGAAAATAAAATCTTTTCTTGATAAGGGTGGAGTTGTAGGGGCGGTGTTTTTGGACCTCAGGAAAGCATTCGATACAGTAAATCACTCTGTTCTTCTTACCAAGCTCTTTAAATTTAACTTTTCTCACAATGCTGTGAGCTGGATTGAATCATATCTGCATGATCGAACACAATGTGTATCAGTTAACAACTGCAGATCTGATTCTCTTACGCTAACTTCTGGAGTCCCTCAGGGATCAATATTAGGCCCCCTTTTATTTAGTCTTTATATTAATGATTTGCCCACTGTTTGTTCTGAAGCTGAATGCTTAATGTATGCAGACGACACGGTTTTTTTTGTTCATGGTCGCTCCAAAAACACTGTTGCTGCTAAACTTAGTAAAACAATGTCCTGTGTCACAACTTGGTTGCAGGAGTGCTGTCTACAGTTAAATGTTTCTAAAACTGTAGGCATGTATTTCACTAAAATAAATAGAGTGTCACCTGACCCTGACATACATGTTAATGGAGGAAAAATACAAATTGTTAGCCAATATAAATATCTTGGGTTAATAATAGATTCACAGCTTTCCTTTAAAGCCCATATTGCTAAATTGTGTAAAAAAATCAAGTTAAATCTTGCAAATTTTCGTGCAATACGAAATGAAATGTCAACTGAAGCTGCAAAAATATACTTGCATTCAATGATTCTGAATCACTTCAACTATTGCCTAACTAGCTGGTCCCAGGCGGGTTTGAGTGCAAAAAAACCATTGGAAGTTTTGTACAAACAAGCAGTTAAAGTTATGGATAAAAAACCTAGGCATTATCATCATTGTGCAATTTTAAAAAAATACAGTCTTTTAAATTGGGATAGTCTTCATACATTTGCAAATTTAAATTTGACTTATAAAGTACTGCATGATTTGGCTCCAGATCCTCTGGCAGAGTTCATCAGCCAAAGAAACAGCTCTGATCGCGTCACTCGAGGCTCTGTCAGAGGTGACTGTTTCATTCCTCTGCGCAGGAGCACTTTCAGTAAGTCGGCTTGGTCAGTGAGGAGCGCTAGTGAGTGGAACTCAGTACCTGAGGAGGTTAAACTGCTCACAACATTCAAGGCCTTCACAAAAAAATTGAAAATGTGGCTTATAAACACCTACAGCTGCCAACACTAAAAGATAAGTCTGCTGTGATGTTTGATGTTGTGTTTCAATGTACGGTTTGTTATGTATATATTATTTGTTACATTAGTGCCCTCTTAAATGTCTAACCATGTTTTTTTCTTGTAGATGCATTTTACTGCTTTTTTACATCTTGGCCAGGGGACTACAGATGAAAACTAGCCTTTTGGCTAATTCTGGCTTTTTTAACCATGTGTAATCATGTGTTTTATGAAATTGCATTGTCCCTTTTCAAATAAACTAAACTAAAACTCCGTCGCTGCCGCCGTGGCCGTGCGCTGCCTGCTGGCGTTGAGAATCCGATGCGCCTCCCGGGCCAGCGTGAGGAAGTCCCGCTGGGCCAACAACGGCGAACCGGCCAGGGTCGCCCTCATCGCTGATGGTAGGGTCATGAGGAAAATGTGGGTAAAGATGAAGTGGTCGTCGTCCGAGCCTTTCAACCTCAGCATCTTCAGATCAATGGGTGTGCCATCTCCCAACTCGGTCAGCGCCAGGAGTCTCTCTGCTCTCTCCTCGACCGAGAGGGTGTAGTGCTGGATGAGTGCAGCCTTCAACGCGCCGTATTTGTCGCTGGCTGGCGGCTGCTCCAGAAGGCTCTCCACATGCTGGGCCGTGTGGTTATCAAGCTTTGCGACCACATGGTAGAATTTTGTGTCATCTGCCGATATCCCCCGGAGGGTGAACTGTGCCTCCACCAAGTGGAACCAGGAGCACGGGTTGTTTTGCCAAAAGTCCGGTAGCTGGACTGTAACGGCATACGTTTGGCTGGGGGCTCCCGATGAATCTGGCCCCGGGGAAATCACCTTTTGCTGCGTGCTACGTCTTGGGTCACCAGTGTGGAGTGTGTAATTGATGAGGCAGGTTTTATCTCAAGGCAGTTTATTACACGCTCCAACATGAGCAAAGTAGAAAAGATAACATCACAGAAAAAACTCGTCCCTTATATACCCAGGACTCACAGCTCACAAGTCACATTGCATTATAATCACAAGTAACAATGCCTTTCCTCTTAAATCCCATAGCATCCCCCTCACAGTCTTTAGCCTCCAAGCCGTCTCTCAGCACACAAAGGATCCCCCCCAAGCAGTCTCTGCATACCAAAGGTTACACTTTCACAGTTTCCTGTACTTTGTTCTTATCTAATATGTGAGGCATTATGCAAAGCATTAAGTAAGTCACACGAGTGGCTACAATATACATATGTTCGAATATTACACTACTCACAAAAAGTTAGGGATATTTGGCTTTCAGGTGAAATTTATGGAACATGTAGAAAGTTCACACTACAGTGATATTATATCATAAAAGCAGGGCATTAAGTAGACACATGCAATGATGATTTCCTCACCTCAAACAATTTATTGAAACAAAAGCCAACAACAGTGGTGGGTATACCACAACAAAAATGTCAGTGTCTCAATAACTTGTCATGTGCCCTTGAGCATCAATTACAGCTCAACAACGATGTCTCATGCTGTTCATAAGTCGACTTATTGTCTGCTGAGGTATGGCATTCCACTCTTTTTGAAGGGCGTACCGATGGTATGGTAAGTGGGATGGTACTGTGTATATCTGTTGTTTGGGGCTGGGTATATATGTATGGACTGGGTATAAGTCCATATATAAGTATATATAAGTATAAGTATATGGGTATAAGTATATATGTATGGACTGGGTATAAGTATGTGTATGTACTGTATATGTATACTATATATGTATGTAGGGATGGATGGGTGTCAATGTTTATGTATAAAATATAGTTAATTGTCTACTTGAGGTAGACAATTAACATATTATACATATTATAGAGGTAATATGTATATATTTCACATGGGTTGTATTTAGGGAAAAGAGGAGATGGAATAAATGTTAACATCTTCCTTCTCTCTCTTCGAGCACTGTATACTAGGGATGGGCATAATTTACCGATTAACCGATAATTGATCATTAAGAATTTCACCGAGGAAGTTCATTTTCGTCGACAAACCGTTTTTTTTTTTAAACAATCCGAGGTTATTAGGCCTAGTGCACGGCCGTCCTCAAACAATGCAATGGCAAAATTTGGGCACCAGGGGGCAACATTACACCATCGCCATACCCTGGCATGCCTCAGTTGATACATGCGCGCTTCCGTAGGGCAATCGCCAAATCATGAAGCGGTTACGGCGAAGTGTTGCATGGGACCATTTCAGTTTAAAAAATGACCAGGTGTACTGCAATCACTGCAATGCAGCATACAAATATACCTCATCGACAGGGTCCATGGAACACCCTTATTACACGAAGAAACCGCCAACAGTGGTTGCGCGCTGAGTAATGGCGGTCGTGAAGATTCTTTTTTTTTTTTCAGAAACTTTATTGAGAAGGTCATGAAGATTCGGTAGAAGACACACACACACGTGTGTGTGTGTGTGTGTAAGTGTACATACATACGTAGATGTAAATAAAGTGTACATAAATATGTTTTTAGAACTCTTTTATTCTTATAACAAGATACGTAACTCAAGATGAAAATGATTTACTGCACAGGTTAATGAGAGCTTTACTGCTCCTCAGGTGCTAGAGGCGCAGAATCGTCGAGAGAAGCAGCAGAAGGCGGCGTAGTGGCTCGACGGGAAGACTATTTCGCACAAAATGGCACAAGATAACAGCAAAAAGTTCCGCGCGGCTAGACTAAGTAACACGAGCGATAGAGCAATGAATGCGGTCTTCGTTTGTTGGGTGGCGAGCGGCACAGAAGCTGGGTAAAACGTCTCGGCCAATCAGCTTACGGGGTGAAACGTCTCGGCCAATCAGCTTGCGAGATTCCCGAGCGAGCCAACACGAGAACAGCGAACAGAGAGAGAGAGATTTGAGAGAGAGAGGTGGATTTGAGTTGTGCGGCTCTCCGTGCACCTGATGTTCTAATGTAGTCTACCTGCCTTGTTACGTACCTAAAAATGTTAATGATTAACCGATTATTAATCATTAATTCTCCCGACGATCGGTGAAGAAAATTTCACCGAATGCCCATCCCTACTGTATACTGTCACTTTTATTGCACTTGCCATTTGGTTTTGCTTTTTTGTTCAAAATGAAGTATCATCTCATCTCAAGGGTGACCCTCATGTCATTGAGGTTGTGGGGTGCAGGGTTACAAGTCTTTACATGGTAACTCAGCTGATCCCATAGGGTTTCTATGGGATTCAGGTCTAGAGAAAGTGCAGGACACTCCATTTGAGGTACCCCAGCCTCCAGCAGCTGCTCCCTAATGATACAGCCTTGATGAGCTGGAGCATTGTCGTCCATGAAGATGAAATTAGGTATGTGTTGTTCATGCAAGGGCACAATGATTGGATTAATGATGCTATTCAGGTAGTATCGGCTTGTCACTGTGCTATTCACAAGGCGTAGGCAGTTCTGTATTGACTAGACACACCAGCCCAGACTGTAACACCACCACCACCAAAGGCTTGTCTGGTGACAACAGTGGCTGATGCATAGCGCTCTCCTTGACATATCCAACATCGTTGGCGGCCATCATTTCTGCTCAGTGTGAACTGACTTTCATCAGAGAACAGCACTGAGGCCCACTGGTCCCTTGTCCATCGTAAATGCTCCCTGGCCCATGCAAGACAATGATGCCTGTGCTTGGTAGTGTGGTCAGCTACCCTTGCAGGTCGTCTAGCACACAGGCCACACCGATGTAAACGGTTTTGAATGATCTGACGTGGCACTTGGGTGCCTCTCACCTCCCTTAAATGTGCCTGGAGTTGAGTGGCATTCATCATCTGGTTCCACAGGGCACTGTTCACAATGAAGCAGTCATCAGCGTGGGATGTGGCCAAAGGACGTCCACTTCTATGCCTTTCTCTGACTCTTCCAGTCTCTCTGCATCTCTGTTACAACCTGCTGATGACACTCTGTGCCTCTTTAAGCTCAGTGGCCATTTCCCTCTGAGAATATCCTGTTTGAAGGATATAATGGCGAGGTACTGCTCATCAGTTGTTAGGTGTCGTCTTGGTCTCATGATGTCAAAATGTGAACAGCATGATGAAGAGGACTGTTTAAATACCAATTCTAATTGAACCAAAAAATTTAGTGGTCAATTCATGGGTCAAACACCTGTTGTGAATTTTGCATTAAGCACTTTGATAGAGAACAGCAAGTTATGCAAAAAGTACTGAAACACTGAACAGTTGAACATGTGCATTCAATAGGTTAGAGAAGGTCAAATTAAGTTCATCTGTAAAGTTTACAGTGTATTTTAGGTGCATCCTGAAATTTCACCTGAAAGTCGAATATCCCTAACTTTTTGAGTTGTGTATATGGCATTAATGAATTCATACTACAACAAAGAAACCTTTAAAAAACTTTGTCAAGCTTTATATATAGCTTCATTCATGAAATAAAAGTATTACAAATATATTACAAATTGTTTGTGCTGAAAAATACATTTCTGAATATCTGACCATAATTTTTTTGTAGTTTTCAATTATCAGCACATTCATAAATTGTTTAAATCTGAAAAATATCATCCATCTCCTACTTTCAACAATGATCACATAGCTTTAGTTCCTGATATTTTAATAAATTAGACACAAAAGTTTCATTTAGAAGAAGCTACTTTTCATCCTTTTTTATGTTTCCTCATAATGCTCCTTATTCAAATGTATTTAATATAATATAAATCTGTATCCTTCACTTGTTCTCCAGACTTCTTGTCTGATAATTGTTTGTCTGATATTCTTCATTTATTCTGGAATAAAACAAAAAGAATTCTAAACAGTTTTGTAAATAATATAACTTTAAAAAATCATTTGATGCAAATGAAGCCAATCAGAAACAATTACAGCAGAGTGGAAAAGATGTTTGAAAAATACCTTCTTCCACTGAGCTAAATGTTGGTTATAATTTTTTTTTAAATGCATGGCATTGATAGACAGTCTGCACTTATAATTCACTGTAATTCACTATAATGCACTTATAATTTTTTAAATTCTTTAAAAATCAGACAATGTGATTTTCTGGATTTTTTTTTTCTCATTTTGTCTCTCATAGTTGAGGTATACCTATGATGAAAATTGAAGCCCTCTCTCATCTTTTAAGTGGGAGAACTTGCACAATTGGTGGCTGACTAAATACTTTTTTTGCCCCACTGTAGCTACAATGCTCAGCACTGTGTGTTTATATACTCATATATTTATCCCATCCAGCTACAATGCTCTGCACTGTGTGTCTGTGTGTGTATATATATATATATATATATATTTATAGTAATATGTACATATGTATATTAGCTGCTCTTGCTTGCTTGCTTTTTTTTTTCTTGCCTTCTGATTGTTGCTCTGAGTGTTGCTATCCCTGTGCTGTTGCAATCCTGGAATTTCCCCGTTGTGGGACTAATAAAGGCTTATTTTATCTTATCTTATTTTGTTTTACAGTCTTCAGCAAATAATTGTTTTGGTTACTTTACTTAAAAATGAGCCATTATTTTCAAAGTCACTGATAAATGGTTCATACTGTTGACTCTTTTCCCACCGGTGTCTTAACAGACAAAATAGAAAATCATGATGCAAACACATAAATCATTAAATTGTTTATTACAATCAGCAGCAGATTACAGATTATTTAGAATGTGCAAAATTCAAACTGTAAAAAAAAAAAAAAAAATTGGAATTGGTCACACACGCCAGCCACACTGCCTCACTGAGAAGCAACTGGATCGGCCCCTTGTACTGGTCCTGGTTCAGCAGCTCTTCAGCCTGCATCTCTGTAAATAGTGAGGCAAGGTCTGGTTTGGGTGGATCGTTTTCCCCTTGCCTAGATGAAAGACAGAAATGGGTGGTGGACAATTAAAGCAAGTTTAAAACATATTTGAGAAATGAATGAATGAATCTTTATTTTGGATAGATTAGATTAAAAGAAAGGAACAGAATAATATAACAAAGGGAGAAAAAAAACAAGGTCAAATTAAACAGCAACTCCTCGGATTATACAATTCAACATAAGTTATGTGAAATGGGTGATGGCTGAAGCCGCAGCTTATATTGCCCACCCATGTTCCATCTAAGAATTCAAAAATAAAATAAAATAAGAGGGATTACAATTCAGAACAAAGTCAAGACAAAACGTGGCAAAAACTAAGCAACAGCACAACACAGACTGGATATGATAATCCTGATGTGATTTTACATGTCACCTTGTATGTATGTTTGGAGTATTTCTTCCTTTAGTTTTTGTTTAAATTGTCCAAGCGTTGTACATGATTTTAATTCAGGTCCAAAAGCGTTCCACAGTCTGACTCCTTGCACTGAGACACAGTGTTGCTTGGTGGTAGTTCTCACTGAAGGTTTTTGAAATATACATGTTCCTCTGAAATGATATTGTTTCTCCCTTATTTGGAACAACTTTTGGATATTTGCGGGCAGTGATAGATTCTTAGCTTTAAACATTATTACTGCAGTTTTAAAGGCAACCAGATCTTTCAACTTGAGAGCTTTTAATTTAAGAAAAAGTGGGTTTGTTGGTTCCCTGTGAGCAGCTTTGTTTATTATTCTAATAGCTCTCTTCTGAAGCATAAAGACTGGATATATGTTTGTTTTATATGTGTTTCCCCATACTTCAGTACAATATGTCATGTATGGGAGTATTAATGAATGATACAAAGTATATAGTGTGGGTTGATTCAGCAAATATTTCACTCTGTGTAGTATTGTGATTGATTTGCATAGTTTACCTTTAATATAATTAATATGTGACTTCCAACACAGTTTATTATCAATTATTACGCCAAGGATTTTAATTTTGGATACCCTTTCAATCTCTACACCATTTACACTGAGTTTAGAAACTGAGTTGTTGTGATGGTGTGAAATAACGTTATCAATAAAAGTTTAGCCACTGCTGTGTCGCCCTGGTTTCAAGTGTGGGTGGTGTTTTGTGCTTGTATTGCTAACATATAAAAGGAAGCACTACAATGGGTCTCAAATATTTGTAATGTGTTCTTTTACTGGATGAGTTTAAAGATGAAATACTATAAACTACACATATTGTGATCTATGGGAGTTGTATGAGTTGTATGAGTTGTATGAGTTGCATTTGCATATGCCACCCCATTGGTGGGCGCTGTATCCTGTGGCATTGCCAATAGTATAAGAGTGTGCTCATTGAACCGAACGAAAACGTGTATGTGTGCGTATGCTTGAGTAAACGAGCAAGCTGATGACCTGCAGCCGTGTGTGTCTTGGTGTTTGTTCCTCCGAGTGGTAATCTAAAGTAGAAACCCACGGACATAACATCACTGGCGACGAGGATAACGTTAGGTTTCCAAGTCTCGCCGCGGTATTGACTGCGAGTGACGGAGGAAGAGGAACGTTTGTCCTGGTGGGAGTTTGGCTGGGCGCGGCACGCCAGGTGACGGGACGCCAGGTGACAGTGCACCAGGTGACAGGACGCCAGATGACAGGACGCCGGGTGACAGGACGCCGGGTGACAGGACGCCAGGTGACAAGATTGCTAAACGCTAGCTAACTGCACGCCATGGCTGGATTTATTGGACACATTAACCCATTCGACGAGTCGGTGGAGCAGTGGACAACCTACGTTGAGAGGTTTGAGTATTTTGTAACGGCAAATGGTATTGCAGAGGAGAAAAAGCTTGCTGTTTTCTTAAGTGTAATTGGTGCGTCAACATATGGACTTTTACATAGTCTCGTAGCTCCAGATAAGCCAGGGGCTAAGACATATGCTCAACTCACGGAAGTTTTGAAAGACCATTTTTCCCCAAAGCCAATTGTGATTGCTGAAAGATTTCGCTTTCATAAACGGAACCAACAAGAGGGAAAAACTGTGACGCAATACATAGCAGTCATTAAAAAGCTTTCTGAACACTGCAAGTTTGGTATGCACCTGCAGGATGCATTGAGGGGTAGGCTCGTTTGTGGACTGAATATAGAAGCTATCCAGAAAAAATTGCTGACGGAGGAGAAGCTTACGTTTTCCAAAGCAGTGGAACTAGCCGTGTCAATGGAGACAGTAGCTCGTGAGACACATCAGCTGAGCAACGCGCTGAAAGTGCATGTACTGTCACCACACGACAAACAACACACGAAATGTTCGCGCTGTGGAAAAATGAACCACAAAGAGAGCGATTGTTTTTATAAGGAGCAAAAATGCCATAAATGTGGTAAGAGAGGACATATCTTGAAAATGTGCAGGAACAAAGAGACTGTAAATAAGGAGAAACCAGTGGAGTATAAAGCTAAAAAGAAAAAAAGGGTGCACCAACTGGATGTAAAAGAAATATCTAGTGATGGTAGCACTACAGACACTGAAGTGAGCCTGCATATGGTGTCCCAGCAGAGTAATTTGTCATACATGAGTGTTAAACCAAAAATCGAAGGTAAAAGGATTATTATGGAATTAGATACCGGTGCTGCCGTTTCTCTGATTTCAAGAAAACTGTATGATGCACACTTTAAGGACTTGCCTTGCGCCAAACCCATATAATGCTGAAAACATACACGGGCAAAGTGATTCCAGCAGAGGGTGTCATCACCGTTTCAGTGAGGATGAATAAGCAGAGGGCTAGACTACCACTGTATGTGGTTCGGGGAAGTTCACCCCCACTTTTTGGTCGGGAGTGGCTGCGGAGGATTCGAATTGACTGGCGAGAAATAAAGACGGTCCGGGAGGAGACGCTAGAGGGCGTGCTACAAAGACATGCAGAGGTCTTCCAAAAAGAATTAGGCACTCTGAAAGGCATGGAAGTAGCCATAGCGCTGAAGCCGGATCATGTGCCACGGTTTTGTCAAGCGAGAGTCATTCCCTATGCCCTTAGGCCAAAAGTGGAGGCTGAAATTGACCGATTGTGTGAGCAGGGCATTATATCCCCTGTCAAATTCAGTGAATGGGCAACACCCATTGTGCCCGTTGTGAAAAAGAACGGAGATGTTAGGATATGTGGGGATTTTAAAGTCACAGTTAATCCTGCCCTGTGTGTGGAGAAATACCCAATTCCACGCATTGAAGATCTATTCGCATCACTTTCGGGGGGGCAGCATTTTAGTAAACTGGACTTATCTCATGCCTATTTGCAAATGGTGATAGAAGGAAATTCCAGAAAATATCTTACAATAACCACATCCAAGGGTCTGTTTTGTTACAACAGGCTGACATTTGGAATTACCTCAGCACCAGCGATATTCCAGCGTGCCATGGACCAAGTCCTCCAGGGTCTGCCAAACGTTCACTGTTACCTGGACGATATATTGGTCAGTGGACAGGATCATGTGCAGCATCTGAAAAATCTGGATGCAGTCCTAGGGCGCTTGGAAGAATTGGGTTTGCGAGTACGGAAGGAAAAATGTGAATTTTTCAAGGATTCACTGGAATATCTGGGTCACGTCATTGATGCCCAGGGTCTACACAAGGCACCTGAGAAAGTCAGGGCAATTGTGGAGGCTCCTGCACCTACAGACGTGAGTCAGTTACGTTCTTTCTTGGGGCTAATTAATTATTACAGCAGATTTATCCCCAACTTGTCAGCTATCCTAAGCCCACTGAATACGCTGCTGTGCAAAGGAAAACAATGGCAATGGACATCTGAATGTGCTGCATCTTTCAAAGAGGCAAAAGAGCAGTTACTCTCTCAAAGCGTGTTAACCCATTATGATCCACAACTTCCCATTCGGCTGGCGTGTGATGCATCACCTTATGGTGTAGGTAGTGTCATCTCACATATTTTCCCGAATGGACAAGAGAGGCCCATAGCTTTTGCATCAAGGACTCTGAATAAGGCAGAACACAATTATGCCCACATTGAGCGTGAAGCTCTTGGCATTATATTTGGAGTTCGTAAATTCCATTATTATCTGTATGGCAGGCAGTTTATACTCCTTACAGATCATCGCCCATTGACTACTATTCTGAGTCCGTGCAAAGCCACACCATCTATGGCTGCTGCTAGAATGCAGCGGTGGGCTCTCCTGTTAGCTGCCCATAATTACACCATACAGTACCGAGAGGCAGCTCGTCATGGAAATGCGGATGGGCTTTCACGCCTTCCATTACCAACATCATCAAGAGAGAGAATCAGTACTGTGGACAGTTTTCACATTAAACACCTAGAAGCCTTACCTGTGAACTGTCGAGAAATCTGCCGAGAGAGCAGGGGTGATCCTGTCCTTGCTCAAGTCCTGGAGATGGTCTCCACAGGTCGCTTTCCGAGGGTCCAGGATGTGGCCAGCACATTGGCGCCATTCATCAGCCGGAGGGATGAGTTGACACTCCAGCAAGGTTGCCTTATGTGGGGTGTGCGCGTCGTCATTCCCTCAAAATTGAGATCACGACTGCTGTCGGAACTGCATACTGGACACCCAGATGTTGTCAAAATGAAAGCTGTCGCCCGCAGTTACATGTGGTGGCCCGGAATTGACGCTCAAATTGAACAGGTCTCAAAAACATGCCAGTCCTGTCAATTTACACAGAAAGCACCGGGACCAGCACCACTCCACCCATGGACTTGGCCTGGATCCCAGTGGCAGAGAATTCATGTCGACTTTGCTGGGCCATTCCAAGGCCAAATGTTTATGGTGGTTGTAGACGCCCATTCAAAATGGCCTGAGGTACACCTTATGAGTTCTACTACAACGGCTAATACCATCCAGGTGCTCCGAGGGTTATTTAGTCGCTATGGGCTCCCTGAGGTGTTAGTGAGCGATAATGGTCCTCAGTTTACCTCACACGAGTTTGACACTTTTATGAAAGGCAATGGAGTAAAGCACATTCGCTCTGCACCATTTCATCCATCAACAAATGGTCTTGCAGAACGTTTTGTACAGACATTCAAGCAGTCACTGAAGCATTCCACTGGAACCACTTCCATACAACACCGACTGGACGCCTTTCTACTCATGTACCGTAATACTCCACACTCTACGACGAAGGAGTCCCCGTCTATGCTTTTCATGCATCGCAAGCTGCGATCTCGATTGGACCTGCTGAAGCCTAGCGTGACATCAGAGGTAGAGAAAGCACAAGAGGCACAGTGTGCGTATCGAGGAATGCATGCAAAAGCCAGAAAGTTCAAGGTGGGAGATCCAGTTCTTGTTCGGAATTACGGGAGAGGAGAGAAGAAGTGGATACCAGGGGTTGTTTCAGCTGAGACTGGCCCTGTATCCTACACCGTCGACATCGGCGCATCGCAGCACTGGAGGCGACACGCGGACCAGATGCTGGCCAGGGTTGTTGAATTGGATACCTCTACAGACGACGGCGGAGCTGCATCATCGTGCATCTCAGCAGACCTGCCTGTGCTGGAAAAGACTGTTCCAGAACCAGCTACTCCGGTTCCTGTGAGTGACCCCTCACCATTACCCCAGGTAACCTCAGAGGGAAACACCACATCACCTCCAGAGACTGGTAAGAGATATCCTTCTCGTATTACTAGACCACCAGAGCGTTATGTTCCATAAACTTTGTTTAAGATACTTTTAAGAGACATATATTGGACATTTTTGAATAAGAGACCTTTTTTATGTGTTAGATGAGAGAGTCACGTCTCACCAAAAGGGCAGAATAAACCCTTGACTGACTCAGGGGTTTGGGATCGTCTACTCCCAGCCTCAAGGCTAGTGTGTGTTTTTAAAATAATAAAAGTTGTTTGCTTTGTGTATCTTGGGGGTGGGTACAACATTTAGTGGGGAGGAGATGTGATGTATGGGAGTTGTATGAGTTGTATGAGTTGCATTTGCATATGCCACCCCATTGGTGGGCGCTGTATCCTGTGGTATTGCCAATAGTATAAGAGTGTGCTCACTGAACCGAACGCAAACGTGTATGTGTGCGTATGCTTGAGTAAACGAGCAAGATGATGACCTGCAGCCGTGTGTGTCTTGGTGTTTGTTCCTCCGAGTGGTAATCTAAAGTAGAAACCCACGGACATAACACATATAAACTAAATTCTAATGGTGACTGAACAACTCCCATTCCCCAAGGTGCAAGATACACTATTATGACTATAACTCATAAAGGATCACAGAAATGATCTGATAAAAAAATAAATAAATAAACAAGCGGTTTACAGTGGCTATTATTGGATGTGCCATTCATTTTCAATTACTCTGTAATTAATATTCACACAATCAAATAAATCTCAGTTCAGTCCCTTTCATATTGTGTGGAAATTGTGCTACTTTAAATTTGGCACTTTACCTGTACTTTAACTTAAAAAGGAAAAGATTTGACTATTAATATGATGTGTTGTTTACCTGTCTCAATACATTGGTGTCAAAATGTCGCCATTCCGAACAATCCTGTTTGGACTCTACAATGAAATACACACAAATTAAGTACATACACAGCACGAAAGTGCAACATGTAAAAAAAAAAAAAACACCCTTTTAACCAGGATTACAACTAGCATTGACATGGTTAGGGATCCAGGAGACAGACGCTGACACGAGTAGATATAAGACAATTATTCTTTGTTAATATAATGTGTGTGTAGTGCGTGAGTGAGTGAGTGCGTGGCTGTCTGGTCACTGGAGCTGAGCGTATCCTGCGGCGACCTGGCAACCCTGGAACACACAAGCTGCTGGCTCCGAGTGCCCGTGCGATGTGGTGCTCGTGGTGAGGTGAGGAAGAACTCCGAGGTGGAGGAGATGGTGTCCCGTCAGCTGGGGAGGTTAGTCCGCCGCCAGGGAGGTCCACCTGTGCACAGGGGAAAAGGCTAGGAGAAAATGAGTGCTGAGGTTGCTTACTTGGCTAGGCTTGACGTGATGTCCTGGTCTTGGCTTTGGCTTGAGGTCGTAATCTCGGTGCATTGCTGGGCAAAGGCGACAGACGACTCCATGCCGAGCAGTCTGCGGTTCAGGCTTTTAAAGCCTGCTGATTGCCACCTGCCGGTGTGTGCACAGCTGATGATGATGATGACGGCCCAGCGGCCGCCATGACAGTACTCCCCCCTCTAGAGGTGCCTCCAGGCACCTGCCCAATCCTACCTGGATGCGCCCGATGGAAATCGCGGATCAGCTGCTTGTCGAGGATCAACGCTGGGCGAATCCAGGAGCGATGCTCAGGACCAAACCCCTCCCAATCCACCAAATACTGAAGGCCCCGACCCCGCCGGCGGACATCCAAGATGGCAGTCACCCCCCAGGCCAGATGGCCATCGATCATCCTCGGTGGGGCAGGAGCCGCGGGGGGCGGGCACAGAGGGTCGGAGATGCACGGCTTGACCTGGGAGACGTGAAAGGTGGAGCAGATGTGCATGGAAGGGGGGAGAACAAGGCGCACAGACACAGGGTTGATAACACGAGAAATGACATAAGGGCCGATGAAGCGCTTGGTTAGCTTGCGCTTCTCGGCCGGCAAACTGATGTTCCTAGTGGACAACCAAACTTTCTGACCCACCTTATAGTCCGGGGCGGGTCTCCTCTGGCGGTTGGCCACCTGGATGTTTCGTTCCGTGGTCCTCAGAAGGGCTCTGCGGGTGATGGACCAGACCCGCCAGCAGCGCCTGGCGTGGACCTGCACTGAAGGAACCGCTACCTCCTTCTCCTCCTCAGGGAACAATAGTGGATCAAACCCTAGTGATGCCTTGAAAGAGGACATCCCCGTAGCAGAAGACACCGTGGTGTTATGGGCATACTCGATCCAAGGTATATACGTGCTCCAAGAAGAGGAGCAGGAGGAGATGACACAGCGCAGCCTCCAGCTCCTGATTAGCATGCTCGCACTGGCCGTTGCTCTGTGGGTGGTACCCACAGGAGAGACTAGCCGTGGCCCCCAGCACCGTGCAGAACGCCTTCCAGACTTGGGATACGAACTGTGGTCCTCAATCCGAAACGATGTCAGCGGGGATTCCGTGAAGACGGACCACATGTTTTCGAGTGTGTTTTCGAGATCGTCACTTCCTTGTGGTAACGTATCGTCACTTCCTGTTTTGCTGTCTGCCTGTGTGGTTTGCTCTCCAGCTCTCGAGCCACTAGCTATGGCTACTAGCTCTCTTTCCTCCCCTCCTCTGGTGTGCTCTCTCTGTCAGATGTTTAGCTACACCTCTGCCTCTTTTAGTGATAACGGTAAATGTAATAAATGTTGTCTTTTTGAGGCGCTCGAGGCGAGGTTGTCTGATTTGGAATCCCGGCTCCGCTGCATTGAAACACCGTCTGCGCCAGTTAATCTCGACGGACGCCCCTTAGCTGCAGCGGAGCTAGCTAGCTTAGGTCCCCCTGTCACCGGTTCCCCGGCTCTCCTCTGCAGCGAGGAGACTGGGTGGGTGACGGTGAGAAGGAAGCCTAGTCGCAAAGCCCCGGTTCACCACCAACCTGTTCACGTTTCTAATCGTTTTTCCCCGCTCAGCGACACACCCGCTGAGGAAAAAACTCTGATCATTGGCGACTCTGTAGTCAGAAACGTGAACCTAGAGACTCCATCGGCCATAGTCACATGCATTCCTGGGGCCAGAGCAGGCGACATCGAGTCAAATTTGAAAATGCTGGCTAAAAGTAACTGTAAATATTCCACAATTGTTATTCACGCCGGCATTAATGACATCCGTCTCCGGCAGTCGGAAGTCACGAAACTTAATATAGAATCGGTGTGTGACTTTGCCAAAACGATGTCTGCCACTGTAGTATTCTCTGGGCCCCTCCCCAATCTGACCAGTGATGACATGTTTAGTCGCTCGTCATCCTTGAACCGCTGGCTGTCTGTGTGGTGTCCTAAAAATGACGTGGGCTACATTGACAATTGGAGCTCTTTTTGGGGAAAACCTGGTCTTATGAGACGAGACAGCATTCATCCCACTTTGGATGGTGCTTCTCATTTATCTAACAATCTGGCATCTTTTTTATCCAAATTTCCAAAACCATGACTACTCAGAGTTGGGACCAGGAAGCAGAGTCGCAGTCTTACACGCCTCTCTGCAGCTCCTCTTCATCCGCCACCCCTCACCTTAGCCCCTGTCTTCCCCATCAGAGAATCGTTGTCTGCTCCCTCCAAAGTAAATAAAAATATAATGTATAAGCATCCCAAAGTGATAAAGCAAAATATTGGTAAAACTCAAATTAAACATAAAGCCTCTAAATTGAATGATTTGGCCTCTGTTCCTCCTCATAATTTAAAAATTAAATGTGGTTTATTAAATATTAGGTCTCTAACTCCCAAGTCTCTGTTAGTCCATGATCTGTTAATTGATCATCAGATTGATTTAATTTCCCTTACAGAGACTTGGTTAGGACAAGAGGATTATGTTGGTTTAAATGAATCAACTCCCTCTGGTTATTTAAACTGTCAAAATCCCAGAAGTTCTGGTCGTGGAGGAGGAGTAGCAGCAATTTACCATTCCAAATTACTAGTTAATGTAAAGCAAAAAACATGTTATAATTCCTTTGAGGGCCTGGTCCTCAGTATTGGGCACTTTAGCAATTCCAGGTTAAACCCAATTTTATTTGCCATAGTTTATCGTCCCCCATCAACCTATTCAGAATTTTTATCCGAATTTCCTGATTTCTTAGCTGATTTAGTGCTGAAATCTGATAGAATAATTATAGTAGGGGACTTTAATATACATGTGGATGTAGATAGTGACTGCCTTAATGTGGCTTTTAATTCAATATTAGACTCGATTGGGTTTTCTCAGAAAGTAGGAAATTCTACTCATTACCTCCACCATACATTGGACCTTGTTCTGACATATGGCATAGAAATAGAAAATCTGGTAGTGTCTCCTCATAACCCTGTACTGTCAGACCATTGTCTGTTAACCTTTGATTTTACTATTTCTGACTATTTGGCTCCTAAAGAAAAATATTATCACAGTAGATGCCTCTCAGATGATGCTGTTTCCAAATTTATGCAGATTGTTTCCTCTATGCCATGTGTCAACACAACGGAAATAAGCTATAGACAGCTTGCTCCTTCTGTAATTGATAACATGGTGGATAGTGTTTCAGCTTCTCTACATCAGGCTCTAGACTTGGTGGCCCCCTTAAAAAAGAAAAAGTCTAATCAGAGATTTTTAACTCCTTGGTTCAACACAGAAACTCGTAGCTTAAAACAGAAGACTCGTCAATTATAAAGAAAATGGCGCTCTACTAATTTAGATGAAATCTATTTAGCTTGGAGAAATCATCTTTTAATTTATAAAAAATCTCTTAGAAAAGCTAGAACGAGTTATTACTCTGCATTAATAGAAGAGAACAAGAATAATCCCAGGTTTCTTTTCAGTACTGTAGCCAGGTTGACAAAGAGTCAGGACTCTGTCAATCCTAGCATCCCCTTAGAGCTTACTAGTCAGGACTTTATGAACTTTTTCAATAATAAAATTTCATCCATCAGAGATAAAATCAATCAGATTCTTCCCACAGTTAACTTAAATACTGTAACTACTACAACTCCTTCTATTGATGTCTGTCTTGATGAGTTTACTCCAATCGACCTTTGTGAGTTAGACAAAATAGTTTCCTCATCCAAACCTTCAACTTGTCTTTTAGACCCTATTCCTACCAGGTTATTTAAAGAAGTCTTCCCACTTATTGGTAGCTTTATTCTTCATATAATCAATTCTTCATTAACTTTAGGCCATGTACCGCAGGCTTTTAAAACGGCTGTAATTAAACCCTTACTCAAAAAGCCAACGCTAGATCCAGGAGCTTTAGCTAACTATAGACCAATCTCTAATCTCCCTTTCATTTCAAAAATCTTAGAAAGAGTTGTTGCTATGCAATTATTTGACCACCTGCAGGGAAATGGTTTATTTGAGGAGTTTCAATCTGGGTTTAGAATCCATCATAGCACTGAAACAGCCTTAGCGAAGGTCACTAAAGACCTCCTCATTGCATCTGATAATGGACTAGTTTCTGTACTTGTCCTTTTAGATCTTAGTGCAGCTTTTGATACTATTGATCATAATATTCTACTTGATAGATTAGAACACTATGTTGGACTTAATGGAACTTCGTTGCAGTGGTTTAGATCTTATTTATCTGATAGGTTCCAGTTTGTTCATGTAAATGATGAGTTTTCTCTCAGCTCAAAGCTTAGTCATGGAGTTCCACAGGGATCTGTGCTTGGCCCTACTCTTTTTAGTTTATATATGCTTCCGTTAGGCAACATTATTAGAAAGCACTGTATACATTTTCACTGTTATGCAGATGACACACAATTATACCTGTCAATGAAGCCAGATGATACTAATCAATTAGCCAAGTTAGAAGCCTGTCTTAAGGAAATCAAAGTTTGGATGACTTGTAATTTCCTGCTATTAAATTCAGATAAGACTGAAGTCATTCTTGTTGGTCCAAAAAACCTTAGAAATTCCTTTCCAAATCAAACTTTCAGTTTGGATGCAGTTACTCTTTCTCTTAATAGCTCTGTGAGGAACCTTGGAGTTATTTTTGATCAGGATTTGTCCTTCAATTCACATATTAAATTTGTTTCTAAGACTGCCTTCTATCATTTGCGTAATATTGCCAAGATTAGGAGCATCTTGTCTCAGAGTGATGCTGAGAAGCTGATCCACGCTTTTGTTAGCTCGAGATTAGATTATTGTAATTCTTTATTATCAGGTTGTCCTAAAACATCTTTAAAAAGTCTTCAGCTGATCCAAAATGCTGCAGCAAGAGTTTTAACAGGTACTAGAAAGAGAGATCATATCTCTCCGGTTCTGGCCTCCCTTCATTGGCTTCCCATAGAGTTTAGAATTAAGTTTAAAATCCTTCTTCTTACTTACAAAGCTCTAAACAATCAGGCTCCTTTTTATTTAAAAGATCTGATACTACCGTATCATCCTAACAGAGCACTACGCTCCCAAAATGCAGGTTTACTTGTAATACCTAGAATCTCCAAAAGTACAATGGGAGGCAGAGCCTTCAGTTATCAAGCTCCTCTCCTGTGGAATCAGCTGCCAATCTGGATTCGGGAGTCAGACTCGATCTCTGTTTTTAAGAATAGGGCTAAAACCTACCTTTTTGATATAGCCTACAATTAGGGAGGGATCATGTGTTTTCTGAACCCTCCCTTAGTTATGCTGCTAATAGGTTTAGTCAGCCGGGGGACCTCCAGTAATGCACTGGGCCTCACTCCTTTCCTCACTCTCTATGAAATTTTTTTTTTTTTGCTGGTCATTAACATTTGTTTGTTCTCTCCCATAGATTGAGTCCCCATCGTGCTGTTTGCTCTCTACATGTCTGTTCTTTTCTTCTTCTCTATCCCCTCACCCCCCAGCCAGTCGCAGCAGATGACTGCCCCTCCCTGAGCCTGGTTCTGCTGGAGGTTTCTTCCTGTTAAAAGGGAGTTTTTCCTCTCCACCGTCGCCAAGTGCTTGCTCACAGGGGATCGCCTGATTGCTGGGGTCTTTCTGCAACTGTGGGGGTCCTCCCTACAGTTGATAGTGCTATGAGATGACTGTTGTTGTGAAATGGCGCTATATAAATAAAGTTGAATTGAATTGAATTGAATTGAATTGAATTGAATGTTGTACAAGAAGGTCCGCCGTCTCCCGCACCGAAGGCAGCCCTCGGAGAGGCACAAAATGGGCCGCCTTTGAAAAACGGTCCACTATCGTCAAAATTGTCGTGAAATGATCAGAGGGAGGTAGGCCGGTTACGAAGTCCATGGCTACGTGGGACCAGGGGCGAGAAGGAATGGGCAAAGGGTGCAAAAGACCCGCCGGGGGGGATGATGATGTTTTCCCAGTAGCGCACTGGGCGCAGGCCCGGACGTAGCTGTTGACATCCTTTCTCAACCCTGGCCACCAGAAGGCCCTCTGGAAAAGATCTGTGGTTCGGCCCACTCCCGGATGGCACGCCAGCTTGGACGCGTGGCCCCATTCAAATACCTGACCCCTGACAGAACGGGGAACGAACAGACGACCCGGGGGGCCCCCACCTGGATCAGGCTCCGTCTCCTGCACTCTTCTGACCTTCTCACGGATCTCCCAAGACAGCGCACCCGCCACACAAGAGGAAGGCAGGATGGTCACCGCCTGCTCTTCGGTGGATGGTGCGTCGAACTGCCGCGAGAGGGTGTCAGGCTTGCCATTCTTGCTCCCCGGCTGGTAGGTGATGGTGAAATTAAACCGGCCAAAGAAAAGAGACCAGCGGGCCTGGCATGCATTCAGTCGCTTGGCCATCCTGAGGTACTCAAGGTTACGATGGTCAGTCCAAACGACGAACGGTTGGGCAGCCCCCTCCAGCCAGTGTCTCCACTCCTCCAGGGCGAGTTTCCCGGCCAGCAGCTCCCTGTCTCCAATGCAGTAATTTCTCTCCGCGGGCGTCAGGGGGTGGGAGAAGTATGCACACGGTCGAATCTTGCCATTCACTGGAGAGCGCTGGGAGAGAACGGCCCCAACCCCCGAATCCGAAGCATCCACCTCCACCAGGCACTGCAGCTCCAGGTCCACCTGGGTCAGCACGCGGGCCGAAGCGAACTCCTCCTTCAGTCTCCCGAACGCCATGGCAGCCTCCTCACTCCAACAAGAAGGGGACCTTAGGGGATGTGAGAGCAGTCAGGGGGCGGGCGATGTTCCCAAAATTGGGCACGAAGCGACGGTAGAAATTGGCGAAGCCCAGGAACCCCTGTAGCTGTTTCCTGGACGTGGGCGTGGGCCAACCCACCACCGCCTTGACCTTGGCCGGGTCGGGGGGCACCTGATTCCGGGGGATGATAAACCCAAGGAAAGAGGTCCGGTCAGTGTGAAATTCACACTTTTCTGCCTTGACGAACAGCTGGTTCTCCAGGAGGCGCTGCAGGACCTGTCGCACATGCACCTGGTGCTCCTCCAACGTGCGTGAGAAGATGAGGATGTCATCGAGGTAAACGAACATGAAGGAGTTGAGGAAATCCCAGAGGACGTCATTTATCAGGCATTGGAACACGGCCGGAGCGTTGGTTAACCCAAACGGCATCACCAGATATTCGAAGTGGCCGCTTGTGGTCCGAAAAGCCGTCTTCCATTCATCGCCCTCTCTGATGCGCACCAGGTGGTAGGCGTTCCGCAGGTCTAGCTTAGTGAACCAGGACGCCCCCTGGAGGGAGTCAAAGGCTGTGTTCATCAAAGGCAATGTATATTTGTCCTTGACCGTGATTTCGTTGAGGCCCCGGAAGGCGATGCAGGGGCGCAGCAAACCGTCCTTCTTTCCCACGAAGAAGAACCCTGCACCCACGGCCGAGGACGAAGGACGAATAATCCCGGAGGCCAGAGACTCCTTGATATATGTATCCATGGACTCGCGCTCCGGGGCGGACAGGCTGTATAGGCGGCTCGCCGGGAGAGGGGCCCCAGCCTTGAGGTTGATCGCACAGTCATAAGGACGGTGGGGGGGAAGGGACAGCGCCCGTGACTTGCTGAACACCGGCCCCAGGTCGTGGTAGACTTCAGGTACCTTGGACAGGTCCGGGGATGGCGTCGAAGGTAGAGGCACCGAGACCGAGGGAGCACACGCCGCAGATTGGAGGCAGGCACTCAGACAGAACGAACTCCACGCTGTAATACTCCCAGCTTGCCAGTCAAAGGTGGGGTTGTGAAGCCGAAGCCAGGGGTACCCCAGGATGACGGGTGAGGAGGAGATGGGCAATATCCGGAACCGAATTTCCTCTTGGTGATTCCCAGAGACTATTATAGACACAGGGGCTGTCTGATGGGAAACAGATGTCAGTGACGCCTTGGACAAGGTGACCTGATTGACAGGAGGGCATAGAGGTTGACAGCTGAGGCCCATCTGGGTTGCAAGTCTCTGGAGATAAAGTTTTGCTCAGCTCCAGAGTCAACTAAGGCATGTGTGGAGTGTTCTTTGTGTTTATGGAGTAGCCTAATGGGGATGCGGCAACTAGTGAGGGGCTTTTTCTGGTTTTTGTCCGTGAATCCCCCTACTGTGATCCACGGCCCTTCCCTTAACCGGTTCGGGCATTCAGCAACCCCATGAGATCCATTGCCACAATAAAAACATAGGCCCAGATCCCTGCGGCGCTGTCTTTCAGCCACTGAAACTCCCGATTGCCCTACAATCATATCCTCCTGCTCCGGAAGTTCCTCTGACGAGGGCAGAGCGAGGAGGGGAGACCTAGTGGAGCGAAGGCGGGGTTTACTCGAACGAGAGGCTGTCCGCCATTCAGCCGCTCGCTCCTTTAGCCTGTTATCCAAGGTGATGGTGAGGGAAATTAACTCCCCTAACCTGTCTGGTTTGTCCCGTGCCGCTAGCTCATCTTTCAGCTCGGAGCTAAGACTGCGGAGGAAGATACCACAAAGCACTGGCTCCCCCCACCCAATCTCAGCGGCTAACACCCGGAAGTCAATGGTGTAATCGGCGGCAGATCTACTGCCCTGCCGAAGACTTAGCAGCCGTTCGGTTAACACCGCGCCCCGGTCTGTATGATCAAACACCTCCATAAACTCTGCCACGAACTGTTGGTAAGTCAAAACAGGATAACTTGGTTTAGCCATAACTGTGTAAGCCCAGTCTAAGGCTCTACCCCCCAACAGGTTGGTGATATACCCTATTTTACTCTGGTCAGTGGCAAAGTCCCCCGGGACGCGGAGAAACACTGACTCACATTGGAGTATAAACCCTCGCGCTTCCCCGAGCTTTCCGCTAAAACGGGCGGGGGTTGGCACGGGAGTGAGACGATGTAAAGATGGTGAATTAGCTTGGCTAGTAGGAGCGGCTACGGGGGCTGGAAAAGCCCCGGTTGCCGGGGGGAACGTCTGGTGTCCTTCCAGGCGGTCCAGCCGGCTGTTAATCTGGGTTAATTGATTTAGAATGACCGTCTGCTGGTGTGAAATCATATCTACTCGAGCGCTAAGAGTGTTTAGGTGGCGCGACAGCACGCTGTCAGCTGGGTCAACTTGACGGAGTCGTACTGACATGGTTAGGGACCCAGGAGACAGACGCTGACACGAGTAGATATAAGACAATTATTCTTTATTAATATAATGTGTGTGTAGCGCGTGAGTGAGTGAGTGCGTGGCTGTCTGGTCACTGGAGCTGAGCGTATCCTGCGGCGACCTGGCAACCCTGGAACACACAAGCACAAACAATTACTGCTGTTCGTTAGGATGAGAGACCTAAAGCTTGTGATGCTTACTTGCAGGCGCCACAGAGTAAATCCTGCTGGCTCCGAGTGCCCGTGCGACGTGGTGCTCGTGGTGCTCGACGTAGCGGAGGTGAGGAGGAACTCCGAGGTGGAGGAGATGGTGTCCCGTCAGCTGGGGAGGTTAATCCACCACCAGGGAGGTCCACCTGTGCACAGGGGAAAAGGCTAGGAGAAGATGAGTGCTGAGGTTGCTTACTTGGCTTGGCTTGACGTGATGTCCTGGTCTTGACTTTGGCTTGAGGTCGTAATCTCAGCGCATTGCTGGGCAAAGGTGACAGACGACTCCGTGCCGAGCAGTCTGCGGTTCTGGCTTTTAAAGCCCGCTGATTGCCACCTGCCGGTGTGTGCGCAGCTGATGATGATGATGATGGCCCAGCGGCCGCCATGACAAGCATATTTCATCAGATATTGTCAACACAAAAAAGCAACATACAAGGACAGACATAGCATTGAGCTAGGTCATCATTTAAACATGATGAAGTTTTCGTCTGTCCTAAGTGAACTTTCCACTGCTGGAAAAAATAACGTAAAACATGAATATCACATCTCTCACCATCCTGTATATCACAATATCATGGCTTCAACTGCTGAAGCTGAGTGCTGTCGCAGCCGTACATTCAATTCAATTCGGGTGGCTAGGTATAATTCCCGGTGCGTCTCCGTCTATTTTCCAGTGCGTCTGCTTGTGCTCCCCACTGCAAGCTCAGTCTGCTTCCCTCTGCATTCTCTCATCAGCCGAAACGCACAGAAAACTCTGTCGGACTGCGGTGTTGATTTCTGCTGATTTCTGTTAAGCCATTCTATCGTTGTTGTTTATAATATCACTTGTTAGCTGGCTCACGGACAAATAATTGCAAATGGCGGCCCGCGAGCGAGTCAGGAACATCAGCGTAACGCCCACTCTGATGACGCCACACCCAGACCAATCAGTGGCCAGCAGTGGGTTGACGTAACAGTGCCGGTACGCTTCGGACCTGCTCTTCAGCGGTCCGAAAAAATAGGAGCAGTTCCCAAAAAACAGAACTGTAGGGACTGTGGGTCCATAGTGGAAAAGCGGACAAACCGTGCCAAACCGTACCGTACTGACCCTAGTGGAAAAGCGCCTGAGGAGACCCAGGAGAGCCTGAGTGTCGGAGCAGCTGGAGTTGGGGGCCAGTCGCAGGACTGGTGATCTGATGAAGAGGAAGTGGGCTCCCTTGAAGACCAAGGTTGAGGCTCGATTACGTAGAGATCACAGTCCACGCGAGCAGCAGAACAACCAGAGGCGGTTCCAGGCGGAGCCCGGTCGGATGGAGGAAGATGGGCGCAGGTCTATTTGTGCCTGGAGGCGCCTGAGGGATCTGCAGCTGCCGGAGGTGGAGAGGAGACGGCGCAGCAGGAGCCCTGATGTGAAGAGACGGAGACGCCTTGAGAGGGATCCATCCGGGGACTGAGGGTTTTATTTTGCATGTTTGTGTTGTTTCTTCAGTCCTGTTTTAATCTTGGCTCCTATTTGGTGTCCCAGTAAATTTAAAAAAAAAAAAAAAAAAAAAGTAAAAAGGGAAAGGAGAAGGTGACAAATTCTGAGTGAGTGTGAGTGCAGGAGGCGTCCGTTTGATGTTTGATAGCATTTTGTCTATTTTACGTGTCGTGTGTAGATGCCTGTGTGTATGCACTGTATTTTTGGTTATACTGGTGAATTGGATTTTGTGTCAGATTTTGGTAGTCTGGCCGGTAGCTTCTCTGTGTGAATTTACGTTAGTAATTTTCTAGAGTTTGCCTGGTTTGAATGACTTGTATTGATTGAGTATTTGGTTTAATTGAATTGTTTTTATTTGTGTTGCCCCTTTTGCTATGTTTTACTCCGTGTGCCCATTGTGGGGTGGGAGTTGGGTTGGGGGGCCGCCTATAGAAAATGTCTTGCATTTTACTGTGTGTTATTTGATGTGTTTTTAAGGGATTGCTTTCAGTTAGAAACGCGGCTCATTATTATTTTGTTTGTATGTTCCCCTATTCCAAGCAGCAGAATAATCTGCTCAGCCATGTGGGGGAGTTGGTGGTCTACCCAGCCCCTCAGCCTTTGTTGTGTGAGTGGATAGGTGTTTTGTTTATTTTTTGTACATATTTTTGAATTAGTGCATGTGTTGGGTGATAAATTTGGGTGGGTTATTTGTGTGCTTGGCATTTTTTTTTTGAGTGGGGGGTGTTATGTTGTGGGACACATATGTGGGTTTCATATGCACAAATGTATATCACCTTATGTTTCATATGTATATCACTGTATGCTTACTGTATGCTTCACGTCTCAGATGAACAAAGGACTGAGCCTCCTCGGAGATAGCAGGAGGATGTGAAATGTGGTCTTTGGTATGCAAAGAGATGGCCGTGGGGGATTTCCTGGCTGCCAGTGACTTTGGGTGGAGGTGATAAGATCAGAAAGGGATGCATTGTTACTTGGGATTAAATGCAATGTGACTGGAGCTTTGAAGCTCCTGGGGTATAAAAAGGGATGAAGGTCTGGGTTTCTTCCTCTTTCTGTATTGCTGATGTTGGAGAATGTGAATAAACCTGACTCGTGAGATAAACTCTGCCTCGTCCTTCCACACTGGTGACCCTAAGACGATGAGTGAAAGAAATTCCCCCGAACCAGCCGGGTCAGGAGCTCCCAGCCAGGCGTATGCCGCTACCGTCCAACTACCGGACTTTTGGCGAAACAACCCGTGCTCCTGGTTCCTCTTGGTCGAAGCACAGTTCGCCCTCCGGGGGATAACGGTAGATGAGACGAAATTCTACCATGTAATTGCCAAGCTCAACAACCGCATGGCTCGGCATGTGCAGAGCCTTTTGTAGAAGCCACCGGCCGACGACAAATACGGCGTGTTGAAGGCTGCGCTCATCCAGCGTTTCACTCTCTCAGTCCAGGAGAGAGTGGAGAGACTCCTGGCTCTGAACGACTTGGGAGATGGCACGCCCGTTGACCTGATGGAGGACATGCTGAGGTTGAGGGGCTCAGACGGCGACGACTTCCTCTTCACCCACATTTTCCTGAGAACCCTACCGTCGGCCACGAGAGCGACCCTGGCCGGTTCGCCGTTGCTGGCCCAGCGGGACTTCCGCACGCTGGCCCAGGAGGCGCACTGGATTCTCAACGCCAGCAAACAGCGCGCGGCCACCGCAGCAGCGACGGAGTGTGGCGCGACGGCCGGAGACGGCGAGGGGCCAGAGACGGCGGTAGCAGACCCACCGACGACGGCGGCGGCGGGGGCCAAGGATCGCGGAGGAGACACCCTCTGTTTCTACCATCGCCACTTTGCAGAGAAGGCACGCAAATGTATACCACCGTGCCATTTCAAGCACTCAGGAAACGCCAAGACCGGGGGTCGGTAGCAGCTGCGGCCCTCGGGGAGGAGAACAAGCTGCTCTACTTGAAGGATGCGCACTCGGGGAGGCATTTCCTCGTGGACACAGGCTCCCAGTTGAGTTTCATCACGCCTTCCTCCGCTGACCGGCTGGCGCCTTCCAGTGGTCCCAGGGTATCAGCAGCGAACGGCTCGGCGATTAAGACCTTTGGTGAGAGGACTCTGCTTCTGTCCCTACACGGCCGTACATTTGAGTGGACTTTTGTCATAGCTGCAGTGAATTTCAATATGTTAGGGGCTGATTTTCTGTGCTCACATGGTTTGTTGGTTGATCTTGCTAACAGGCGCCTGGTTAATGCACTCTCTTTTTATTCTATTCCCTGTACAGCTCGAGTGGCCCCGCCAACAGCACAAGCCAATGTCACAGCTGCAAGTGGTAAGTTCCACACACTGCTCACTCAGTTCCCAGCACTCACGGTCTCAACATTTTCGGCGGCCGTGGCTAAACATGGGGTGGAACATTTTATTACTACCACCGGACTGCCTGTTTTTGCAAAAGCTCGGTGCTTGGATTCAGCTAAACTGACCATAGCGGGTGAGGAGTTCGCCAACCTGGAAAAGTTGGGCATCATCAGGCGTTCGAAAAGCCCATGGGCTTCACCGCTTCACATGGTCCTGAAAGATGATGGCTCGTGGCGACCTTGCGGAGATTTCCGCAGGTTGAACAATGCTACAGCACACGACCGCTACCCAATCCCGCATATCCAAGATTTTTCAGTTCATTTGGCGGGGGCGCGCGTTTTTTCTAAAATAGACTTGGTACGCGGTTACCACCAGGTCCCAGTACGCGTTGAGGACATACCCAAAACAGCGGTAATAACCCCGTTCGGTCTATTCGAGTTTTTGCGCATGCCGTTTGGGCTTAAAGGCGCGGCGCAGACGTTCCAACGCATGATGGACGCGGTGTTGCGCGATCTCCCCTTCGTGTTCGTCTACCTGGATGATATTTTGGTAGCCAGCATGTCCGAAGACGAACACAAAAACCACCTCACGGCAGTTTTCCGGAGGTTGGGAGAGCACGGGTTAATAATCAACCCAGCGAAGTGCCAGTTCGGGGTGACGCAGATTGATTTTTTGGGGCATCGCGTCTCTCCAGAAGGAGCGGTTCCTCTGCCTGACAAAGTGCGCGCAGTAACAAATTTTCCCCAGCCACAAACGGTTAAAGCGTTACAGGAGTTTTTGGGAATGGTGAATTTTTATAACCGTTTCCTCCCCCGCGCAGCGCAGCTCATGCAACCATTATATGCCGCACTAAAAAAACAAAAACCCACAAATAAAATCGAATGGTCACCAGAGCGAGAGCGAGCATTCTCAGAAGTCAAAACAGCCCTGGCAAACGCTGCGTTGTTAGCACATCCAGACCCAACGGCCCGCATAGCGCTCACTACTGACGCGTCAGATGTGGCCATAGGGGTGGTCGTGGAGCAGTATGTAGCCGGGGCTTGGCAACCGCTCGCCTTTTTCAGCAGGACCTTGCGCAATAGTGAACGAAAATACAGCGCATTCGACAGGGAGTTGTTAGCTCTCCTCTTGGCCATTCGCCTCTTCCAGTTCTGGCTGGAGGGACGCCGTTTCACCGCGTTTGTTGATCACAAGCCGCTGACTTTCGCGATGGCCAAGGTCTCAGAACCGTGGTCAGGCCAGCAGCAGAGACAGCTGGCCGCGATCTCAGAGTTTACTACCGATATCCAGCATGTGGCGGGTAAACTTAATGTAGTGGCAGACTGCCTCTCGCGTGCCGTGGCGGCTCCAGTCCGCGTGGGGGTAGATTATGCAGCCATGGCCGCGGATCAGGTTAGCGACGCGGACGTGCACGCGCTCCAGTCTGGACCAACAGGGTTAAGGCTGGAGAACAGGGTGCTGCAAGATGGTATGCCCCCCCTAAACTGCAATGTCTCCACTGGGCGACCGCGTCCGGTGGTACCCGCCGCGTGGCGCCACCACGTTTTTGACTCGATTCATTCTCTGGCACACCCGGGAGTGCATGCGTCGGTCAAAATGGTGGGAGAGAAATTTGTTTGGCCAAGCCTGCGCAAACAAGTTAGGGAGTGGGCAGCAGCCTGCATGGCCTGTCAACGAGCCAAGGTACACAGGCACACGAGAGCTCCTTTGGAGCCGTTTCACATCCCGGCTAAGAGGTTCGATCATGTTCAAGTGGACCTCGTAGGCCCCCTTCCGCCGTCACAGGGGTGCACACACCTTCTGACAATGGTAGACCGCACCACGCGCTGGCCGGAAGTGCTTCCACTGGCGTCAACCACAGCCGAGGAGGTGGCGCGTGCGTTAACAGCATGGGTAGCGCGTTTTGGAGTCCCGTCAGACGTTACGTCCGACAGAGGCCCTCAATTTGTTTCAGAACTTTGGTCAGCAATGGCCCGCAGCCTGGGGGTAACGATCCACCGTACAACCGCGTACAATCCGCAGGCTAACAGGTTATGCAAACGTTTTCACAGGTCATTGAAAGAGGCTCTCAGAGCGTTGCTTACGGATGCAAATTGGGTGGACAGGCTACCATGGGTTTTATTGGGGTTGTGTTCTGCACCTAAAGAGGATTTAGAAGCCTCCCCGGCGGAGCTAGTTTTTGCGCAGCCACTTCAGCTGCCCGGGGAGTTTCTCCCAGATAATCCTGCGCCAGAATGTTCCCCGGCTCAGCGGTTGCAGCGTGGCACGGAATCGGGCACGCTGCCTGGCCCCGTTCACCACAGTTTTCCGCGCGTTTTTATACCTAAGGCTTTAAAAAACGCGGAGTTTGTTTTTGTCAGACACAATGTCCATCGCCCGCCACTACGACCACCTCATGATGGGCCATTTAGAGTGCTGGAAACAGGGGATAAGCATTTTTTGCTAGATTTGGGGGGCAGGGAGGAGAAGATTGGCATTAACAGGCTCAAACCCACCTTTGTGGTGGCGGACGACGATGTGCTGTTGGCCAGGGCTCCTCGGCGCGGCAGACCCCCTAGAGAACATCCCCCAGAACACCCACAGGGATTGACTAACAATTCTCACCCTCAGACAGCAGCACCCCAGCAGGATGGCGCCACAGAAGTGTTGAAGCCGTCTTACAGCAGATACGGGAGGAGAATGAGGCCCAAGCAACACGTGGGCTGATGTGTAGTGATTTTATCATGACAGGCTGACTGTTATTCTGTTGTTACATCTTAGACGTTTGGGGGGGGGGTGGTCATGTGGAACACATACAGTATGTGGGTTTCATATGCACAAATGTATATCACCTTATGCTTCATATGTATATCACTGTATGCTTACTGTATGCTTCACGTCTCAGATGAACAAAGGACTGAGCCTCCTCGGAGATAACAGGAGGATGTGAAATGTGGTCTTTGGTATGCAAAGAGATGGCCGTGGGGGATTTCCTGGCTGCCAGTGACTTTGGGTGGAGGTGATAAGATCAGAAAGGGATGCATTGTTACTTGGGATTAAATGCAATGTGACTGGAGCTTTGAAGCTCCTGGGGTATAAAAAGGGATGAAGGTCTGGGTTTCTTCCTCTTTCTGTATTGCTGATGTTGGAGAATGTGAATAAACCTGACTCGTGAGATAAACTCTGCCTCGTCCTTTCACATTTCCACAATGTATGTAAATAGGCTGGTACGACCAAGATGGCGGCCGGGTTGGTCACGGGACAGACCGGGGTGGCTACTGCCGGTTTCCAGTGGTGACACCGCCCAGGGTATAAAAGGGTGGGTGGAAGGGCTCTGCCTCTTTCGTCGTGAAGCCACCTGGCCAGCAGCAGAGTGCTGTAAGCCTCTGTATGTAGTCTGTGTTATATCCTGAATAAACCCTGTTAACCAAGGTGAGACTCACTCGTCATTCCTACATTATGGACACAACACATACATTGGGGGGGGGGGAATTCCACCTTAAATCAACATCATGATTTATTGAATCTTTCAGATCCGTTTTCTTTTTTTTTTCCTCTCCTCTCTTCTCCATTACAGTTTACTGACAAAGTTCATAATTATTAAGCAATAATACACAACAGTGCAGTATCATACCAGTTTTTTGCAGTTATCAACTACAAATTCACATTGTTCGATGCAGCAAAAAAAAGCAATGCATGTCATATTGTCAAAATGCTTTTATTAAAAAATTTTGGCATGCTATTTCTGGGAAAATAGGCTACTTCATAAGTTTCAAACATTTTGTTTTTGCCCTAAAGCTGGCATTTTATAGCAAATTGTTCATTGTGAAATATATATTTCCTACAGTACTCCTGTATTGTAGTACTGCTGGCAACAGTACCGAATTAATTAGACACCCAGAGTCCCAGACCTGGCATACCAGTTGGGAAGATGGCTGTGCGGGGAATCGAACACGGGTCGCTGGCGTAGCAGCCCAGCATGCAAACCACAGCCGAAACACCAAGTCCCTGTACTACACCACCAAGCCCCTTGAGGTGAATTTTCTATCCCTCTTTACACTAAAACATAATTTGGAATTTTTGATTACTGCATTTGCTACTTTTTAAGTCCAACTGAACAATGTGAATTGGAGAAAAATTGTTTAAAAAACAAAATTTCTTATTTGGCATTGGTTCGAATATTTTCTAGAGCCCATGAAACAGGGTAAGTGAAACACTAATGTTGCAGAAAGTATGAAATGTTTTTATTGACACAATCACTGCATCAGCATTCAGCAATCATTATGCATGTGTCAGTGTGTGGTGGTCTCTGTTTGTTGTAGCCTCATGTAGGCAGAACGTGTGAAGAGGCTAAATATGAAGGATATTGGAGGCTCTGTGTTTGCTATTATATGAGTGTGATTGTCATAGAAAGATGCCTTGTGCTTTGTTTTTATCTTTTTCAATCAGTTGGTGTGATGAAACAACACAAAGCGTGTCATCAAACACTGTTTGGAGACTTTGAAGTTAATGTGTTTTGAAAGGATCAAATAGCGCCCCACAGCTTCTTGCCACTACCGGAAGTCAGCGCCGATTTGCCATGGCGACGCTGTTGTCCGCCGAACAGTGACCGGTCTAGCTCTATCTATGTCATTGGGAAAAACTGTCGGTGTGGTGTAATCTAAGGATTACATATGTGGAGCCACTAGGGGGCGACACAGACCGGATGTTGTCAGGAGTACAGCATGATGGAGATTAATATGGCGGAGTTCGTGTGTTAATGTTGTTGCAGCCAGTTAATAAAGGAGGCTCCGTGTTCACCCAAAGCAGCAGTCTTTATTTATAAAAGAACCCAACACAACATGGTGTCAGAAGTTGGTGCACTTTGAGGTGAGAAAAGTCAGCTTTGCAACCGGCTAGCGGCTATGCCAGACGAAGTTCAAAGAGCTGCAGCTGCGCCAGTTGATCCGGTAATGGCGGCGGCTACTCCAGCGGCAACCTTCACCATTAAACCACCGGAGCCCTTCGACTTTGCGAGACCCCAAGAGTGGGAAAGGTGGATAAGAAGTTTTGAGCGTTTTAGACTGGCAAGTAACCTGAATAACTCATCTGAGGCGAACCAAGTAAATACACTGGTTTATTGCATGGGAGATGAGGCTGACGACGTGCTAAGAGGGCTCGAGCTAACGAGTGTGCAGCGCCAGCAGTACGAGGCCATTAAAACAGCCTTTGATAGACATTTCGTTCCCAGAAAGAACGTGATTTATGAATGAGCAAAATTCAACAAGCGAGTGCAACAGCCGGCAGAACTAGTAGACTCGTTCATAACAGCACTCTACGCACTGGCAGAAAACTGTGAGTACGGTGCACTTCATGATGACCTCTTGAGAGACAGGCTTGTAGTGGGTCTGAAAGATTCGTCGCTGTCAGAAAAAATGCAGCTTGACAAAGATCTTACCCTAGCTAAAGCTATAACAATGGCAAGACAATCTGAAGAAATAAAACGACAACAAACTGACCTAAGAGGTGAAACTAGCATTAACAGAACAGCCGTGGATGCGGTACACATCAGAAAAGCCAAGCCAAACAAGTTCATAATCAAGGAACAAAAACAGATTAAGTCCTCAAGGCCTCAACAGACAAAACAAGACAATAAAGTTTGTTCCAAGTGTGGCAAAGCACCAGCACATGCAGCAGTACAGTGCCCAGCTAAAAACGCGGAATGCCATAACTGTAAAAAACGTGGACACTATATTAGAGTCTGTAGGTCCAACCCAACTGTGAATGAGGTCACTGACAATGCAGACAGACTTTTTCTGGGTGAAGTGGATCTAGGAGAGGATCCATGGCTGGCAGACATAAACGTGAGAGGAAATAAAGTGACTTTTAAGTTAGATTCCGGAGCGGACATCACAGCGGTTTCTGACCAAACATTTGAAATCTTCAAGAAGAAAAATGAACAGTTGGAAAAGGCACAAAAACCACTCTACGGACCGGGTGGAACTGCACTAACCGTGTTGGGGTCTATGACAGAGACTATTACATACGGTGACAAGAGCGCTACTGAGAAAATCTATATTGTCAAAAATCTGCGCATGGCACTACTGAGTAGAACAGCTTCCGTGAGACTGAAACTAATTGCCAGAATTGACACTATAGACCAAGAGACAGTGAGAAAAGCGTACCCCAAGTTATGCGATGGACTTGGGCTTGTTCAAAAGCCATACACAATTAAACTGAAACCTGATGCTAAGCCCTTTTCGCTCAAGGTGCCAAGGCGTGTGCCACTGCCGCTCATGGGTAAAGTGAAAGAAGAGCTCAAGAGGATGGAAAAGTTGGGAGTCATCAGTCACGTGGAGCAGCCAACAGATTGGTGCTGTGGCATGGTTGTAGCTCCCAAAAATGACAAAGAAAAGGTGCGTATCTGTGTGGACATGACATCTTTAAACGAGTCAGTGTGTCGCGAAAGATACATCCTCCCGTCTGTGGACCAAACGCTAGGCATGCTCACAGGTGCTCAGTACTTTTCAAAGCTCGATGCAAATATGGGATTTTGGGAAATACCACTGTCTAAAGAGTCGGCCTTTCTCACCACATTCATTACGCCATTTGGCAGATACCACTTCAACCGTTTGCCATTTGGTATTTCCAGTGCTCCTGAACATTTCCAAAACATGATGGTAACAGAGGTTACATCGGGTCTTGACGGAGTCGTCTGTCACATGGACGATATCCTGGTCTGGGGATCCACCAAGGAGCAGCACGACGCAAGACTGCACGCTGTCTTGAAGCACGCGGAGAAAGCCGGCGTTACGTTGAATATGTCAAAATGTGAGTTTGGCAAAAGAGAGGTCAAATTTCTTGGGTTTATTGTTTCAGCAGAAGGAATGAGGCCAGATCCAGACAAAACCCAAGCTGTTCAGGACATGAAAGAGCCAAGCAACGTGAGTGAGCTCAGGAGCTTTCTCGGAATGGTGAACCAGCTGGGGAAGTTCATTCCGAACCTTTCTGAAAAGGACAAACCACTGAGAGACTTGCTTTCAACAAAGAACATGTGGTACTGGGGGCATGAACAACAAAGTGCGTTTTGTAACCTCAAACAAGAACTGTCCTCTGCTCCTGTATTGCAGCTCTATGACCCAAACAAACCACAGAAAATATCTGCAGATGCCTCTTCATACGGATTGGGGGCAGTCATGCTACAGAAGGAGAGAGACGTGTGGTCACCAGTTGCTTACGCTTCCCGATCATTGACACCTACAGAGCAGCGCTACGCGCAGCTGGAAAAAGAAGCGCTGGCTCTCACGTGGGCCTGCGAAAGATTCAATGACTTTATCCTGGGTCTGCACTTTGAACTAGAAACTGATCATAAGCCACTAGTGAGTCTGCTGGGAGGACAAGCTTTGGATGCGCTTCCACCGCGTATACAGAGATTTCGTATGCGCCTAATGAGGTACTCATACACTATAAAGCACATCCCTGGCAAAAGTCTCACCACTGCCGACACGCTCTCACGCTTACCGCTCACAAACAGTGTTACTCACACAGACACAGATCTTATGGAGGACACTAACATTTATGTTGACTCTGTGCTAGAGGGACTCCCTACAAGCAGCAAATATCTTGCAGATCTCCAAGAGCAACTGCAGTCTGACAGCGTCTGTTCACAAGTCATGAAATACTGCACAGAAGGCTGGCCGGATCGTAACCAGCTACAGGGAGCGGTGAAGCACTACTGGTCTGAGAGAGCCGTTTTGAGTGTGCATAACGGACTACTACTGAGAGGCACGAGGTTAGTTATCCCTGCTAACATGAGAAATGCAGTTTTGGACAAGATACATGAGGGCCACCAGGGGGTGGTTAAATGCAGAGAGTGCGCCCGTCAGGCTGTATGGTGGCCAGGTTTAAGCAACCAGATTAGTGAAATTGTACTCAAATGCAGAAAGTGCATACAGGAAAGAGTTAATGTGAGAGAGCCTTTAATGCCCACAGATTTACCAGAAAGGCCATGGCAGAAGTTGGGAGCTGATTTGTTCACGCTACAAGACAAAAACTATCTGTTATTAGTGGACTACTTCTCTAGGTATATAGAGATTGCCCAGCTCAGCCCAACTCGCTCTGCCAATGTCATTGTGCATTTAAAGTCTATGTTTGCACGTCACGGAATACCAGAGATACTGATCACGGATAACGGCCCGCAGTTCGCAAGTCAGGAAATGGAAGACTTTGCAAAGGAGTACTGTTTTGAGCATGTGACCAGTAGTCCCAGGTACCCCCAAAGTAACGGTGAGGCAGAAAGAGCTGTCAGAACAGTCAAAAATCTTATCAAAAAAGCCAGTGATCCATACCGAGCACTGTTAGCCTACAGAACCACAGCGTTGGCAAATGGCTACAGCCCAGCACAGCTTCTCATGGGGCGTAGGCTTCGTACCACCCTGCCAATGCTTCCAGAGGCCTTGCAGCCATACGTGCCGAATCTGCAACAAATTCGTCACATGGAAAAGGAGAGACGGATGAGGCAAACAGAATGTTTCAACAAAAGACACAGAACAAGAGATTTGGATAAACTGTTACCCGGAAACTCTGTTTGGATTACAGATGCAAAAGCACAGGGCACAGTGACATCTGTCCACAAAACCCCACGGTCCTATGTCATTAGTGGACCACAAGGGACAATCAGGAGGAATCGCACTCATCTTGTGCCTATGTCGATACCAGAGACTGAGATGGAACCACAACAGACTCAGTCAAATGGAAAAGTCACTCCTACAGAAACTGTTTCTGAGCCCAATGCACAGGAAACACCAGGTGTTGTTAGAACCAGGTCTGGTAGAGAAGTGATAAAACCAAAGAGACTGGATCTGTAGAGTTGCATGTTAATATTTGTGAAAACAGTGTTGAAGAGAAAAAAAAAATGTTATATTTTGTGTTTTCAGCTAAAAGGGGCTTGGCTTCAGTAAGGGGGATGTGGTGTAATCTAAGGATTACATATGTGGAGCCACTAGGGGGCGACACAGACCGGATGTTGTCAGGGGTACAGCATGATGGAGATTAATATGGCGGAGTTCGTGTGTTAATGTTGTTGCAGCCAGTTAATAAAGGAGGCTCCGTGTTCACCCAAAGCAGCAGTCTTTATTTATAAAAGAACCCAACACAACAGTCGGCTGTGGGTTGTTTATTTCAGACAAGTATATCCGGTTCATGGTGTTTCATAATAAACGCACATAACAAAAGCAACCATTCTGAATCACTGTAGAGGGCTTTTATTTCTACATAACTCAGGATGTATCAAGCTGTGACGGTGAAAATAAATTTACACCAATTCAGACTACGGTCGTGTCTGATGAATTCAGCATTTGTAGCGCAGGCAACTAATTTTAATGTTATTGAGCAGGAATTCTAGGATTGTTTCACATTTTTAAGGATAATTAAGGTGTTGATTTTAGATAATCACATTTATGACTGTTGATGGACCTGCAGACACTAATGAGGCGACTGTTTTTTATTGTTTGTGTTTTCGTGGAGAAATTCTCTCCACAACACCCATACATGAACGCAAATTAATCTGTCCACACAGAATTAAACTCCATTTTCCTTTGTGATTTTACTTTTTCTGGATTTGTTCATGCCTTACCGAGGATGGCAGGAAGCAGCTGCTCTCCGTGCTCTCTACATGCACTGAGGAGAGGCTGAGCGGCTCTGTGCAGCCGCCGTCAGGTGTGACACAGTGAGGCATGGGTGACAATATAATAAATAATTTAAAAATATATATATATTAGGTTCATAAAAGTATGCGTTTCCATTGAGAAATGTATCCAATTGCAATTAAACAATAATTTTGAAAAATAAAATAATTTAAATTTACTTCATTCATTTCCATGTGTTTTGAGATATAACTGCAGGGAGCAGCAGCATAGAGGCTGAAGGGCCGCATGCGGGTCCAGAGCTGCGGGTTGCCGACCCCTGGCCTAGGAGGAGTAGCTTTTTTTCTGAAATCACATAAATGCCCTGATCATTTGACCTTTGACCATGACCTTGAACACAACCTGGATGCAGACCCACCTGAGGATCATTGTGGCGACTCCCGTGTAATGTGAACGAATGGATGCCGTGCCATCACAATAGTTCCTTTCGGCTTCACCGGAAAGAGCTAAAAACTCTTATATCTTGAAAACAAAGCAATAAAAAGTGTTATTGAAAATGCTTGGGGAAAGCAAAAAAAGCAGTTTACTCACTGAATCTGTTTTTATTTGACACTATCAACTGCTGGTTTAAATGTTCAAAATCACAAGTTTCATTGTGCTGCTCCCAGAATACAATGCAAAGCATTCTACACAGACAATGAATAGAAAAATGGAGAAACCACAGATCCAGTGGAGGAGAGCTGAGGCATCATAAAGATGTGTGAAGATGGGGAGAAGCTCTATAAGTATAATTTTAATGTATGATCAGCTATACTGATATTTCTCCACTGCATTTTCTAATCTCACACACCACTCAAAGAGCTTAACTAGGAACTACACTAATCTGTTCTATGGGCTGATCAGGATAACTAGGCCCAATTTAGAATCACCAGTTAAACAATATGAATGTATTTGGATTATGGGAAAAAACAGGAAAACCCAGAATAAATCCACACGTCACAGGGAGAACATCCAAATTCCTCACAAAGGTTCCTACTCCTGCCAGCTTGGGGATTCAAACCAGGAACCCTCAAGCTTGAAAGCAAAGTGCTAACCACTGTACCATCATGCAGCCCAACTACTGTCTCACCATATTCTGGGTGGAAATCTACTGATAAACAGTAAAAAGTCAACATATCATCCAGCCCTGAGACATACAGTGGAGGTACAACTCAATTGTGAGGAACACTCACTGTCCATGAAGTCCACGTCCTGTCCGCTCATAGCGTGCCTCAGTTTGTTGGTCACCACTCGGAGCTCCATGATCAGCTGTCTTGTCCTCACATCTGGATGAGTGATGTCCACCTCCACCTCAGGGTTGTTGATCTGACTGACCAGGCCGTCTCCCGTCACATCTGGGAGGTACCTGAGCACGCAAACACACAGGTATTCACGTCCATCATTTATATTCAAATAAACCAGACTTTTTTGCCCTTAATCAGCGGTTTCCTCTGCACTGGCAACAAATAAAAAAAATACTTAAAAGTTACAAGAACAGTTAAGAATTAAAAGTAAAAAGTCACAAATGAGTTACAGTAAAAGGTTGGAAATTTACAAGGGAAACATTTCAAATTTCCAGAAAAGTCTCAAATGAAAAAAGTTGCAAATATAGAACAGTCTCAAGTTTACCTAAGTTTTTTTTTTTCAAACTTAGTAGTAAAAAGTCACACAAGCAAAACAAAAAGCTAATTATTGTGTTTCAAAATTTTTACAAACTGAAAACTAAACATATTCCTCAAATATTTTTTTACAGTGTTTCTGTCCTCTTAAGTAGTTCTTATTCTTTGCAAGTGTTTGTTCAGTTTGTTTTTATTAGATATTTAATGCTTTAAAATCGGGGGTGCAGTCATGATTGAGTTTGGTTGTGACTGGTCATGACTGAGGGGGCTGCTGCACAGACTGTAATGGGCGGCTGTATTTGTGATGACTCACTCTGTGCCATTACAGATGTGGACAAAATTGTTGGTACTCCTCTGTTAATGAAAGAAAAACCCATAATGGTCAGAAATAACTTGAATCTGACAAAAGTGGTAATAAATAAAAATTCTATGAAAATTAACCAATGAAAATCAGACAATGCTTTTGAATTGTGGTTCAACAGAATTATTTTAAAAAACAAACTCATGAAACAGGCCTGGACAAAAATGATGGTACCCTTAACTTAATATTTTGTTGCACAACCTTTTGAGGCAATCACTGCAATCAAACGATTTCTGTAACTGTCAATGAGACTTCTGCACCTCTCAGCAGGTATTTTAGCCCATTCCTCATGAGCAAACTGCTCCAATTGTCTCAGGTTTGAAGGGTGCCTTCTCCAGACGGCATGTTTCAGCTCCTTCCACAGATGTTCAATAGGATTTAGATCAGGGCTCATAGAAGGCCACTTTAGAATAGCCCAGTGTTTCGCTCTTAGCCATTCTTGGGTGTTTTTAGCTGTGTGTTTTGGGTCATTATCCTGTTGCAAGACCCATGACCTGCGACTGAGACCAAGCTGTCTGACACTGGGCAGCACATTTCTCTCTAGAATACCTTGATAGTCTTGAGATTTCATTGTACCCTGCACAGATTCAAGACACCCTGTGCCAGATGCAGCAAAGCAGCCCCAGAACATAACAGAACCTCCTCCATGTTTCACAGTAGGGACACTGTTCTTTTCCTGGTATGCTTCATTTTTGGGTCTGTGAACATAGAGCTGATGTGCCTTGCCAAAAAGTTCCAGTTTTGTCTTGTCTGTCCATAGGACACTCTCCCAGAAGCTTTGTGGCTTGTCAACATGCAGTTTGACAAATTCCAGTCTGGCTTTTTATGATTTGTTTTCAACAGTGGTGTCTTCCTTGGTCGTCTCCCATGAAGTCCACTTTGGCTCAAACAACGACGGATGGTGCAATCTGACACTGATGTACCTTGACCTTGAAATTCACCATGAATGTGTTTAGAGGTTGTTCTGGGCTCTTTTGTTACCATTCGTATTATCCGTCTCCTCCTGCGGCCACGTCCAGGGAGGTTGGCTACAGTCCCGTGGATCTTAAATTTCTCTATAATATGTGCAACTGTAGTCACAGGAACATCAAGCTGCTTGGAGACGGTCTTATAGCCTTTACCTTTAACATGCTTGTCTATAATTCCTGAGACAACTCTCTCCTTTGCTTCTTCTGGTCCTTGTTTAGTGTGGTACACACCATGTCACCAGACAGCACAGTGACTACTTGTCACCCTTTAAATAGGCCGACTGACTGATTACAAGTTTGTAGACACCTGTGGTGTTAATTAGAGGACACATCTTGGCTGAACATGTCCCTATGGTCACATTATTTTCAATCTTTGCTAGGGGTACCATCATTTTTGTCCAGGCCTGTTTCATGAGTTTATTTTTTAAAGTAATTCTGTTGAACCACAATTCAAAAGCATTGTCTTATTTTCACTGGTTAATTTTCATAGAATTTTTATTTATTACCACTTTTGTCAGATTCAAGTTATTTCTGTGACTGTTGTGGGTTTTTCTTTCATTAACAGAGGGCTACCAACAATTTTGTCGACATCTGTATCATCCACAGCTGCACGCACACCGGCTCTCCATCATGCTCGGGTTATATAACCCACTCTGCCCTCAGACCGGCACAGAGCCATCTGTCTCCCTGGCTGCATGAAGCTCTACGCTCAACTTCCCAGCCTATCATCCTGCCTTCGTCATCCCTGCCGCTTCAGCATCATCTTTTGGAAGGATTTTCCCTCGTTATCAAGTAAGCCCTTTTCTACTCACCTGTTCTGCGTTTATCCTCTGTGCACAGGCGGAATTCCCAGACGGCGGAATCATTCCTCCTGGCGGCTGTCTCTGCCTCTCTCTCCTCCGCTAGCCATCCTTCTCCAGCAGCGTTGTGCTAGCAGGCGCTGTCTTCCTGGATTTAGCCTTTGGGCCAACCTGAGTTCACCACCTCTCCTGAAACAGTAAGCCTCAGTCATTCCCCCAGTACACTCCTGCCAGGACTGTGCTAACACTGTGCCTCTGCTCTATCCATAGGGTTGCCAGATCGAACGGCGGTCTGTTCACTCCCAGCTACGACGAGTCTACAGACCCACGCACTCACATCCACATACACTACACACACACGCACCCACACACTTTCACTATTACAAATAAGGATTATTGAATCCACTCTTGAGCCTGTGTCTGTTCCCTGGATCTGCCAATTACAGTTAGGCCCAGAAATATTTGGACAGTGACACAAGTTTTGTTATTTTAGCTGTTTACGAAAACATATTCAGGATACAATTATATAATCAATATGGGTTTAAAGTGCATACTCTCAGCTGTAATTTGAGAGTATTCACATCCAAACTGGAGCAAGGGTTTAGGAATTACAGCTCTTTAATACATAGTCACCTGTGATGGACTGGCGATCTGTCCAGGGTGTACCCTGCCTCTCGCCCAAAGATGCTGGGATAGGCTCCAGCCCCCCCGCGACCCGAAAGGATTAAGCGGTAGAAGATGGATGGATGGATAATACATAGTCACCTCTTTTTCAAGGGACCAAAAGTAATTGGACAATTGACTCAGAAGGCTGCAAAAAAAAAAAAAAATAACAAGGCTGCATGGGCTCTTCCCTCGTTAACCTGTCATCAGTTAAGCAGTTAAAAGGTCTGGAGTTGATTCCAGGTGTGGCGTTTGCATTTGGAAGCTGTTGCTGTGAACACACAACGTGCGGTCAAAGGAGCTCTCAATGGAGGTGAAACAGACCATCCTGAGGCTGAAAAAAAAGAAGAAATCCATCAGAGAGATAGCAGAAATGTTAGGAGTGGCCAAGTCAACAGTTTGGTACATTCTGAGAAAAAATGAGTGCACTGGTGAGCTTGGGAACTCAAAAAGGCCTGGATGTCCACGGAAGACAACGGTTGGATGATCGCAGAATCCTTTCCATGGTGAAGAACAACATCCACTCAAGTGAAGAACACTCTCCAGGAAGTAGGTGTATCAGTATCTACAGTGGGGCAAAAAAGTATTTAGTCAGCCACCAATTGTGCAAGTTCTCCCACTTAAAAGATGAGAGAGGTCTCCAATTTTCATCATAGGTATACCTCAACTATGAGAGACAAAATGAGGAGAAAAAAAATCCAGAAAATCACATTGAAGGATTTTTAATGAATTATTTGGTAAATTCCTCGGTAAAATAAGTATTTGGTCACCTACAAACAAGCAAGATTTCTGGCTCTCACAGTCCTGTAACTTCTTCTTTAAGAGGCTCCTCTGTCCTCCACTCGTTACCTGTATTAATGGCACCTGTTTGAACTCGTTATCAGTATAAAAGACACCTGTCCACAACCTCAAACAGTCAGACTCCAAACTCCACTATGGCCAAGACCAAAGAGCTGTCAAAGCGGTGCGGCTTCAGCCAGTGCGGCTTCAGCCATCACCCATTTCAGATAACTTATGTTGAACTGTATAATCAGAGGAGTTATTGTCTAATTTGACCTTGTTTGATTTCCTTTCCCCCTTTGTTATAATATTCAGTTTCTTTTAACCTGTACTTTTAATCTATCCGAAATAAAGATTCATTCATTCATTCATTCATTCAAAGGACACCAGAAACAAAATTGTAGACCTGCACCAGGCTGGGAAGAGTAAATCTGCAATAGGTAAACAGCTTGGTGTGAAGAAATCAACTGTGGGAGCAATTATTAGAAAATGGAAGACATACAAGACCACTGATAATCTCCCTCGATCTGGGGCTCCACGCAAGATCTCACCCCGTGGGGTCAAAATGATTACGAGAACGGTGAGCAAAAATCCCAGAACCACATGGGGGGACCTAGTGAATGACCTGCAGAGAGCTGGGACCAAAGTAACAAAGGCTACCATCAGTAACACACTACGCCGCCAGGGACTCAAATCCTGCAGTGCCAGACGTGTCCCCCTGCTTAAGCCAGTACATGTCCAGGCCGGTCTGAAGTTTGCTAGAGAGCATTTGGATGATCCAGAAGAGGATTGGGAGAATGCCATATGGTCAGATGAAACCAAAATAGAACTTTATTGTAAAAACTCTACTTGTCGTGTTTGGAGAAGAAAGAACACCATATCTACTGTCAAGCATGGGGGTGGAAACATCATGCTTTGGGGCTGTTTTTCTGCAAAGGAACCAGGACGACTGATCCATGTAAAGGAAAGAATGAATGGGGCCATGTATCGTGAGATTTTGAGTGAAAACCTCCTTTCATCAGCAAGGGCATTGAAGATGAAACGTGGCTGGGTCTTTCAGCATGACAATGATCCCAAACACACTGCCCGGGCAACGAAGGAGTGGCTTCGTAAGAAGCATTTCAAGGTCCTGGAGTGGCCTAGCCAGTCTCCAGATCTCAACCCCATAGAAAATCTTTGGAGGGAGTTGAAAGTCCATGTTGCCCAGCGACAGCCCCAAAACATCACTGTTCTAGAGGAGATCTGCATTGGAGGAATGGGCCAAAATACCAGCAACAGTGTGTGAAAACCTTGTGAAGACTTACAGAAAACGTTTGACCTCTGTCATTGCCAACAAAGGGTATAGAACAAAGTATTGAGATGAACTTTTGTTACTGACCAAATACTTATTTTACCAAGGAATTTACCAATTAATTCATTAAAAATCCTTCAGTGTGATTTTCTAGATTTTTTTTTCTTATTTTGTCTCTCATAGTTGAGGTATACCTATGATGAAAATTGGAGACCTCTCTCATCTTTTAAGTGGGAGAATTTGCACAATTAGTGGCTGACTAAATACTTTTTTGCCCCACTGTAAGGCTACCGTAAAGAGAAGACTTCATGAGAGTAAATACAAAGGATTCACCACAAGGTGACGGACCGGAGGCAGCATGTGCGGCTGGGAAAGACTGTCTCAGACTATACTAGCATCAGCACCGGATCACCCCAGGGCTGTGTACTTTCCCCCCTACTCTTCTCCCTTTACACCAACTCCTGCACCTCCAGCCACCAGTCTGTCAAGTTGATCAAGTTTGCGGACGACACCACCCTCATCGGGCTCATCTCCAACGGCGACGAGTCCGCCTACAGGAGAGAGGTGGCCCAGCTGGCGTCCTGGTGCAGCAATAACAACCTGCAGCTGAACGCTCTGAAGACAGTGGAGATGATTGTAGACTTCAGGAAAGTCACTACTCCTCTGCCCCCCCTCACCCTCTCAGGCTCTCCCATCACCACTGCTGATTCCTTCCGCTTCCTAGGCACTACCATCACCAGGGACCTCAAATGGGAGCTGACCATCAGCTCACTCATCAAAAAAGCCCAGCAGAGGATGTTCTTCCTGCGGCAGCTGAGGAAGCTCAAGCTACCCACCAAGATGTTAGTGCAGTTCTACACAGCCATCATCGAGTCCATCCTCACCACCTCCATAACCGTGTGGTACGCAGGAGCCACTGCCAGGGACAGACTAAGGCTGCAGCGCGTCGTGCGCACTGCTGAGAAGGTGATCGGCTGCAAGCTCCCATCTCTCCAGGATCTGTACATCTCCAGGACCCGGAGGCGTGCTGGCCGGATCATAGCCGATCCCTCACACCCTGGTCACGTACTGTTTGCCCCCCTCCACTCTGGTAGAAGACTTCGGTCCATCCAGACTAAAACCTCCCGTCACATGAACAGCTTCTTCCCCTCTGCCATTAGACTGCTGAACACTAAGTGACTCTCGTGCACCATGTACAGCAGCTCAACCAGACTCATGTCAATCATCACTGTTTTCTTCCTGCATTACCGACTGCACTATATAGTTCTCCACAGTATCTGCTGCTGGCTAATATATATTTTAACTGTTGACCAGTATCACTTAATCTTATCCTACACTTTATTACATGTATAGTTTATTTCTCTTATCTTATCATGTTTAATGTTGTAGCATTGTACCGAGACAAATTCCTAGTTTGTGTACTACATGAACAATGGCAATAAACCTGATTCTGATTCTGATTCTGACAAGGTACAAACCATTAATCAACCTCAAAAATAGAAAGTCCAGAATTGACTTTGCCAAAAAACACCTGAAGAAGCCAGCCCAGTTCTGGAACAGCATTCTTTGGACAGATGAGACTAAGATAAACCTGTACCAGAATGATGGGAAGAAGAAAGTTTGGAGAAGAATTGGAACAGCTCATGATCCAAAGCACACCACATCTTCTGTAAAACATGGTGGAGGCAGTGTGATGGCATGGGAGTGCATGGCTTCCAATGGCACTAGGTCACTTGTGTTTATTGACGATGTGACAAAAGACAGAAGCAGCCGGATGAATTCTGAAGTGTATAGGGATATACTTTCTGCACAGATTCAGCCAAATGCAGCAAAGTTGATTGGACGGCGCTTCACAGTACAGATGGACAATGATCCAAAACATACTGCAAAAGAAACCCAGGAGTTTTTTAAAGCAAAGATGTGAAATATTCTGCAATGGCCGAGTCAATCACCAGATCTCAACCCAATCGAGCATGTATTTCACTTGCTCAAGACAAAACTTAAGGCAGAAAGACCCACAAACAAGCAACAACTGAAGACAGCTGAAGTAAAGGCCTGGCAAAGCATCACAAAGGAGGAAACCCAGCGTTTGGTGATGTCCATGGGTTCCAGACTTCAGGCAGTCATTGCCTGCAAAGGATTCTCAACAAAATATTGAAAAGTAACATTTTACTTAGGGTTATGTTTATTTGTCCAATTACTTTTAATCATATATTTTTGTTCAGCCCCTTGAATTAAACCTTAAAGTCTTGCACTTCAATTCCATTGTAGTTGTTTCATTTCAAATCCAATGTGGTGGCATGCAGAGCCCAAATCATGAAGATTGTGTCACTGTCCAAATATTTATGGGCCTAACTGTATGTCAGTATTGGCTGGAACTTGATGCTTCGTGGTGCTGTTGCAAATAATGTCACCAATGCAAGATTGCAGCATCCTAAATCCAGGAAGTGGAGCTTCACTTTTCGACAATGGATCTAAGTGGCAGAATGTTGTTTATATTTATACACAGTATAGGTGGGCAATAAATCAATTTTAAATCGGATTTCAAATGCTTTTGTTTGGAATATTTTTTAAATAAAAATCAACTGAATTGATTTTTTTTCCCACAAAAAATGTTTTATTTTCATTTTCCCCATTTTTGCTAAAGTAAATACAGCAGCCTCTAGAACTGCCTCCCCCACCACCATCTCTCTTCAACACAAATCCAAGTGAAACATGGCAGCAGAGTTGCTAAAATCCATGATAATTGCACTCCAACTTTCACTGGATATGTATCACTCCGGTTCAGAGGTGTTCATGTAACCGTTAATTACTAACACTAGTTCACCATCAACTAACTCTCAGTGACAATTGCAATATTGTGTTGAATACCTTAATTTCTGCAGTGAGGTCCATCCATCTTCTATCGCTTTTCCGGAGGTCCGAAGTCACGGAGGCAGCATTTCAAGCAGAGAAGCCCCAGAATTCTCTCTCCCCAGCCACCTGCTCCTGCTCTTCAGAGAGGATACCAAGGCATTCCCAGACCAGCTATGAGACATAGTCTCTCCAGTGAGTCCTGGGTCTGCCCCGGGGTCTCCTCCCAGTGGGATGTGCTCGAAACACCTCAAGTGGGAGGCATTCAGGAGGCATCCTGATCAGATGCCCATACCACCTCAACTGGCTCCTTTCAATGTGGAGGAGCAGCGGTTCTACTCTAAGCTCCTCACCCTATCTCTGAGGGTGAGTCCAGCGATCCTACAAAGAAAGCTCGTTTCAGCCACTTGTATCCGCAATCTCGTTCTTTCGGTCATTACCCAAAGCTAGTGACCATACTGTAGGTGTGGGTAGGAACGTAGATTGACTGGTAAATCGACAGCTTTGCCTTAGAGCTCAGCTCCCTCTTCACCACAACAGACCGGTACAACGTCCGCATCACTGCAGATGCTGCTCCAATGCATCTGTCAATCTCTCGCTCCATTCTCCCCTCACTCATGAATAAGACCCGAAGATACTTAAACTCCTCCATTTGGGGCAGGAGCCTGTCCCCAACCTGGAGAGGACAATCCACCTTTTTCTGGCTGAGGACCATGGACTCGGACTTGGAGATGCTGATTCTCATCCCAGCCGCTTCACACTCAGTGGCAAACCGTCCCAGTAAGAACTGTAGGTCATTGCTGGATGAAGCCAGCAGGACAGCATCATCTGCAAACAACAGAGATGAGATCCTGTGGTCACCAAGCATGACACCCTCCATTCCCTGGCTGCGCCGAGGAATCCTGTCCATAAAAATTAGGAACAGGATAGGTGACAAAGGGCAGCCCTGGCGGAGTCCAACTCTCTCTGAGAATGAGTCCGATCGAGTTTTGGCAATACGAACCAAACTCTCACAATGGTCATACAGAGACCAAATAGCTCATAATAACAAGCCGATACCCCATACTCCTGAAGCACCCCCCACAAAAAACCACAAGGGGCACGGTCGAATGCCTTCTCCAAGTATACAAAACTCATGTAAACTGGTTGGGCAAACTCCCACAAACCCACAAGGATTCTCGAGAGGGTAAAGAGCTTGTCCGATGTGCCACGGCCAGGATGAAAACCACATTGCTCCTCCTGAATCCAAGGTTAGACCAACGGCCAGACTGTCCTCTCCAGTACCTGGGCGTAGACCTTCCCAGGGAGGCTGAGGAGTGTGATCCCTCTAAAATTGGAGCACACCCTCCTGTCCCCTTTTTTGAAGAGAGGAACCACCACCCCGATTTGCCATGCCAAAGGCACTGCCCCTGACCTCCACACAATGTTGCAGAGGCGTGTCAAAAATGACAGCCCTTCAGCATCCAGGGCCTTGAGGTACTCAGGGTGAATCTCGTCCACCCCCGGGGCCCGGCCACAAAGACATTTTTAACCACCTTGGCGACCTCAGCCCCTGTGATAGGTGAGTCGTCCCCCTCGTCCACAAGCCCTGCTTCCTCTGTGGAAGGCGTATCAGTGGGACTGAGGAGATCCTTGAAGTATTCCTTCCACCCCCGACGATATCCCCAGTCGAAGTCAAAAGCGCCCCATCCGCACCATACACAGTGTGGACAGGGAGCTGCTTCGCCCTCCTGAGCCGCCGGACAGTTTGCCAGAATCTCTTCGAGGCTGACCAAAATTCTTGTTCCATGGCCTCACCGAACTCCTCCCATACCCGAGTTTTTGCTTCAGCAGCCACCCGAGCTGCACTCTGCTTGGACTGCCGGTACACCTCAACTGCTTTGGGAGTCCCACAAGTCAACCAAGCTTGATAGGACTCCTTCTTCAGCATAATGCCCCCCTTCACCACTGGTGTCCACCACTTGGTTCGGGGGTTGCCACCACGAGATGCCCCGACAACCTTGTGGCCGCAGCTCTGGGCCGCTGCTTCAACAATGGAGGTGGAGAACATGGCCCATTCAGACTCCATGTCTCCAGACTCCCTCAGAATGTGGTTGAAGTTCTTCCGGAGGTGGGAGTTGAAGACCTCCCAGACAGGGGCCTCAGCCAGACGTTCCCAGAGTACACCCTCACTATACGTTTGGGTCTACCAGGTCTGAATGGCTTCCTCCCCTGCCATCAGCTCCAACTCACCACCAGGTGGTGATCAATTGACAGCTCTGCACCTCTCTTTACCCGAGTGTCCAAGACATACAGTCGCAGGTCTGATGACACAATAACAGAATCGATCATCGACCTGCGACCTAGGGTGTCCTGGTGCCAGGTGCACATATGGACACCCTTATGCGTTATGGGTTCGTCTGCAGGCCAAGGACCATCTCTGGTTAAAATTTGAGCATAATCAATCCAGAACTTTTTACATAATTCTATTAAACCACTGCAAGAAGATTGAGCCTTGGCGGAGGTATGCAGTCATGGATCACCCCCAAAATGTAATGGGTTCATGTGTAGGCCAAGAACCACTTCTGGTGAAAATTTCATCCAAATCCATCCAGTAGTTTTTGTGTAATCCTGCTGCACAAATGCAAACAGAGCCCTTGGTGGAGGTGTGCACTCTCAGATCATCACCGTCTGTTCCCCGTGCCATGATACACCTTTCCTGAAAATGTCATCAAAATCTATCCATAACTTTTTGAGTTATGTTGCTAACAAACAAACAAACACCAGCAAAAACATAACCTGCTTGGCGGAGGTAATTATTACTTTTTACTAGGAGAAAGAAAGACAGTAAGCTCTTTAGCTTCTAAGGAGATGTGATGGTGTTAAGGGTGCTAGAACTTAACTCCCATTGGCACTTATGTGAATCATGTGACTCCAGAAACATCTCCTTGTTTACAGAGGCGGATAGAATAGCTAAAATACGGTTAGGCCCAGAAATATTTGGACAGTGACACAAGTTTTGTTATTATAGCTATTTACAAAAACATATTCAGGATGCAATTATATAATCAATATGGGCTTAAAGTGCAGACTCTCAGCTGTAATTTGAGAGTATTCACATCCAAACTGGAGCAAGGGTTTAGGAATTACAGCTCTTTAATACATAGCCACCTCTTATTCAAGGGACCAAAAGTAATTGGACAATTGACTCAGAAGGCTGCAAAAAAAAATAACGAGGCTGCATGGGCTCTTCCCTCGTTAACCTGTCATCAGTTAAGCAGTTAAAAGGTCTGGAGTTGATTCCAGGTGTGGCGTTTGCATTTGGAAGCTGTTGCTGTGAACACACAACGTGCGGTCAAAGGCGCTCTCAATGGAGGTGAAACAGACCATCCTGAGGCTGAAAAAAAAGAAGAAATCCATCAGAGAGATAGCAGAAATGTTAGGAGTGGCCAAGTCAACAGTTTGGTACATTCTGAGAAAAAATGAGTGCACTGGTGAGCTTGGGAACTCAAAAAGGCCTGGATGTCCACGGAAGACAACGGTTGGATGATCGCAGAATCCTTTCCATGGTGAAGAACAACATCCACCCAAGTGAACAACACTCTCCAGGAAGTAGGTGTATCAGTATCTAAGTCTACCATAAAGAGAAGACTTCATGAGAGTAAATACAAAGAATTCACCACAAGGTGCAAACCATGAATCAGCCTCAAAAATAGAAAGGCCAGAATTGACTTTGCCAAAAAACACCTGAAGAAGCCAGCCCAGTTCTGGAACAGCATTCTTTGGACAGATGAGACTAAGATCAACCTGTACCAAAATGATGGGAAGAAGAAAGTTTGGAGAAGAATTGGAACAGCTCATGATCCAAAGCACACCACATCTTCTGTAAAACATGGTGGAGGCAGTGTGATGGCATGGGCATGCATGGCTTTCAATGACACTGGGTCACTTGTGTTTATTGATGATGTGACAAAAGACAGAAGCAGACGGATGAATTCTGAAGTGTATAGGGATATACTTTCTGCTCAGATTCAGACAAATGCAGCAAAGTTGATTGGACGGCACTTCACAGTACAGATGGACAATGATCCAAAACATACTGCAAAAGCAACCCAGGAGTTTTTTTAAATCAAAGAAGTGGAACATTCTGCAATGGCCGAGTCAATCACCAGATCTCAACCCAATCAGAAGAATCAGAATCAGAATCAGAATGGGAATTATTGCCATTGTTCATGTAGTACACAAACTAGGAATTTGTCTCGGTGCAATGCTGCAACATTAAACATGGAGTAGCACTAAGATAAAAATAAAAAAACTGCATGCAATAAGAGGTAGAATATGAATAAGTAATACTAATCTATGCAATTTTTAAATATATTAACAAGAAGCAGATATTGTGGAGTTCCACATAGTGCAGTCGGTAGTGCAAAACGAAAACAGTGATAATTGTCATGAGTCCGGTTGAGCTGCTGTACATAGTGCACAAGAGTCTAATAAGTCACTTAGTGTTCAGCAGTCTGATGGCAGAGGGGAAGAAGCTGTTCATGTAGCGGGCGGTTTTAGTCTGAATGGACCGAAGTCTTCTGCCTGAGAGGAGGGGGGCAAACAGTGCGTGTCCAGGGTGTGAAGGGTTGGCTATGATCCGACCTGCACGCCTCCGGGTCCTGGAGATGTACAGGTCCCGGAGGGATGGGAGCTTGCAGTCGATCACCTTCTCAGCAGCGCGCACAACGCGCTGCAGTCTTAGTCTGTCCCTGGCGGTGGCTTCTGCGTACCACATGGTGATGGAGGTGGTGAGGATGGACTCGATGATGGCCGTGTAGAACTGCACCAACATCTTGGAGGGTAGCTTGAGCTTCCTCAGCTGCCGCAGGAAGGACATCCTCTGCTGGGCCTTTTTGATGAGGGAGCTGATGGTTGGCTCCCACTTGAGGTCCCGGGTGATGGTGGTGCCCAGGAAGCGGAAGGAATCCGCAATGGTGATGGGAGAGTCTGTGAGGGTAAGGGGGGGCAGAGGGGCTGTGACTTTTCTGAAGTCCACGATCATCTCCACTGTCTTCAGAGCGTTCAGCTGCAGGTTGTTGTGGCTGCACCAGGACACCAGCTGGGCCACCTCTCTCCTGTAGACGGACTCGTCTCCGTTGGAGATGAGCCCGATGAGGGTGGTGTCGTCCGCAAACTTGATCAGCTTAACAAACTGGTGGCTGGAGGTGCAGGAGTTGGTGTACAGGGAGAAGAGCAGGGGGGGAAAATACACAGCCCTGGGGTGATCCGGTGCTGATGCTAACAGAGTCTGAGACAGTCTTTCCCAGCCGCACATGCTGCATCCGATCCGTCAGGAAGTCGATGATCCACCTGCAGAGGGAGTCAGGCACGTTGAGCAGGGACAGCTTGTCCTGGAGCAGAGCGGGGCGGATGGTATTGAATGCAGAGCTGAAGTCCACAAACAGGATCCTGACGTAGGTTCCCGGGGAGTCCAGGTGCTGCAGGATGGAGTGGAGGGCCAGGTTGACTGCATCGTCCACAGACCTGTTGGCTCTGTAGGCAAACTGCAGCGGGTCCAGGAGGGGAGTGGTGATGGTCTTGAGGTGGGGCAGGACCAGGCGCTCAAAGGACTTCATGACTACAGAGGTGAGCGCTACAGGTCAGTAGTCGTTAAGTCCAGTGATCCGTGGCTTCTTGGGGACAGGGACGATGGTAGAGGTTTTGAGGCAGGCCGGCACGTGGCATGACTTCAGGGAGGTGTTAAAAATGTCTGTGAAGACAGGAGTCAGCTCCTCCGCACAGTGTCTCAGGGTGGAGGGAGACACGCCGTCCGGACCGGGGGCCTTGCGCGGGTTCAGTCTGGAGAACTGTCTGTGCACGTCCTGCTCACTGATGGCAAGGGCAGGGGGGGGGAGGGGGGCGCCTTTGATGAAGTGGGGACCATGGAGGCAGTGGCGCTGGGGGGAGGGGGGAGTTGGACACAGCTGACAAGGTGTCAAAACGGGCATAGTGTTGGGACAGTCTTTGACAAAGGGCTTTGTCATCCTGACCTTTAGAAGCCTGAGGCCGATAGTTGGTGATTTGCCTCAGTCCTCTCCACACAGAAGCAGAGTCGTTAGCAGTGAACTGTTGCTGGAGTCTCTCAGAATACACAGATTTAGCTCTCCTCAGCTCTCTGCTAAACCGGTATTTGACCTCCCTGTAGCAGTCCCTGTCTCCACTTTTCAATGCTGCTTCCTTCTCCTTCCTGATCTGTCTGAGCTTAGCTGTGAACCAGGGCTTGTCATTGGAGTAACTCACCCTGGTGTGCGATGGAAGAATGCTCTCCTCACAAAAGTGGATATATGAGGTCACAGATCATGTGTGGCTCCTTTAAACATGTCCCAGTCAGTTATTTCCAAGCACGTGCGCAGCTCCTCCCCAGCTTCACTGGTCCATTTCCTCATAGTGCTCACAACAGGTTTTGTAAGCTTCAGTCTCTGTCTGTATGTGGGAATCAGGTGGACCATCACGTGATCAGATAGTCCGAGCGCAGCGCGGGGAACAGCGCAATACGCGTCCTTAACTGTAGTGTAACAGTGATCCAGCGTGTTCTCTCCTCTGGTGGGGCATTTAATAAACTGTTTGTACCGGGGGAGTTCGTGGCTCAGGTTGCTCTGGTTAAAGTCACCAACCACAATAACCAGAGAGTCCGGGAAAGTCCGCTCCGCTTGCTGAATGTGATCCACGAGTGCGCGCTGAGCCTCGCGCACGTCCGCGTCGGGCGGGACGTAAACAGCGGCCAGGATGAATGAAGCAAACTCACGCGGGGAATAAAATGGCTTGCAGTTGATGAATAAATATTCCAGAGCGGGATAACAGTGTTGGGAGATCACAGTTACATCGGAGCACCAGCTGCTGTTGATGTAGAAGCAGACTCCTCCTCCTGTGGTCTTGCCAGAGAGCCCCGTGTCGCGGTCTGCACGAAACAGCTGAAATCCCTCGAGGAGGAGCGTGCTGTCCGGTGTCTTTTCCTTGAGCCAGGTCTCAGTGAAGCAGAGGGCACACGAGGTGGAGAGGTCCTTAAATCGCATCAGCAGTCTCAGTTCATCTACCTTGTTATAAAGAGAGTTGGCGTTGGTCAGAAAGATCCCAGGCATGGCCGTGCGCGTGCCTCTCCTGCGAAGCCGCACCAGGGCGCCCGCTCGTCTTCCTCTCTTTCGCCGTCTCACTTTTTGGACTAAAAAGTGAACCAGATCGGCAGCAGGAGCCAAAAAAACTGGGAGTAGGTCCGTGGGAGTGAAAGTCCTGATATTTAGTAGCTCTTCACGGGTGTAAGAGCAGGCAGACACACAATTGACGAACAAAAACAAACAAAAAAAAGCGCAGCGAAGCATCATGGCGACTCACTTGCTCAAGACAAAACTTAAGGCAGAAAGACCCACAAATTCCTAGTTTGTGTACTACATGAACAATGGCAATAAATCTGATTCTGATTCTGATTCTGATTCTGAAACAAGCAACAACTGAAGACAGCTAAAGTAAAGGCCTGGCAAAGCATCACAAAGGAGGAAACCCAGCGTTTGGTGATGTCCATGGGTTCCAGACTTCAGGCAGTCATTGCCTGCAAAGGATTCTCAACAAAATACTGAAAAGTAACATTTTACTTAGGGTTATGTTTATTTGTCCAATTACTTTTGAGCCCCTGAAATGAGGAGCGTTTGTATAAAAATAGCTAAAATTCCTACATGATTAATCATATATTTCTGTTCAGCCCCTTGAATTAAACCTTAAAGTCTGCACTTCAATTCCATTGTAGTTGTTTCATTTCAAATCCAATGTGGTGGCATGCAGAGCCCAAATCATGAAGATTGTGTCACTTTCCAAATATTTCTGGGCCTAACTGTATGTAGTCAAGTAAAGCAGCAATACCTTCTTTGTCACGCATGCATACATACAAGAGTAGTCCGCTAAAAAACTACTTCAATAAGAAAGTATTGGTGTGTAACACCCTCACTCTTGCTTAACTTTTTTCATCTACATTTCCAACTGTTTTAATAAGTTTGCAACTCAGTTTTTGTAATTTTGCAGCTTTGCAATTTGACAAGTGTTTTCTGTTTCTAAAACTAAAATATACACTTGTGGCTTATATTGTTCATTTATCCATACCTACATATGTATAGACACAAGAGGAATGTTTAGAGATTGCATATGTGGAATGACCTCACATCTCAGAGCAGGACAATAGGTCTAGACCACCGGCAGAGATCAACGAGGAGACGGAGACGCAGCGGTGGAGACCTGAATGGACTTCCTGACCCCCCAGGGGTCAGGTGAAGGAATGAGAGGACAATGGAAGGAGATAACAAGGATGTGTGATGTCGGCTTTTGTTATGTGATGTATAAGTATGAAGGCCTGACTGCGCTCAGCCTCTTTTCTGCTTCTGCATTGAGATGAGACATGTTGGGGATTGGAAGCCGACAATAAACCTGATTTATAAAATCACTTTGCTTCCTTATTTCAAGCTCCCTACACACTACCTAAATGTGCCCTCTATTATAGTAAAATTATATGTAGAAACAGTAAGTATTCACTGAGCCAGAATATACAAGCAATTAGAAAATAATTTCACATATGATGAGAAAAACTTTGCTCCCATTTTTTAAAAATCAGTGAAATCAAGATACTGAAAGAGTACAGTCATGTACTTGAGTAAAAGCATCAGGATTTTTACCTCTGCCAAGGAGGTTATGTTTTCATCAGTGTTGGTTTGTCTGTCTGTCTGTCTGTTTGTTAGCAACATAACTCAAAAAGGTATGGATGGATTTTCAGGAAATTTTCACAGATTGTCAGAAATGGGGTATCCTACAGGTGATTAGATTTTGGTGCTGATCCGGATCACCGTCCAGAAGAAAACCGCCATTACGGAAAATGCGATTTTCGTGAATAACTACTGAACCACTAATAATATCATTCTCAATCCAATTGTTAGTGAAAGGGTTAATGTATAGTTAGTGCCAGAATAATAATTCTGTAGGTGATCTCCCATTATGCTCTACACATATTCCATACAAATTCTGTTTGCATGCTTATGAACAAGTATGTTATGGTATATTGATAACAGGAATGAGACAAAGGTATAGAGCCCTCTCTGTCTTTTCTCTCTCTCTTTTAAGTCAGGTCTTTAACATTAGATACACACCCAAACCCAACACCCACGCACACTGTTGATAGCACATTCTAGAATGAAGAGGCGTGTTCAGTGGATAGCCTGTTCCCGCCATAGGTAGATTAGCCAATCAGATAGTCGCGTACAAGCCCATCCCATTGTACTGGCTCGCCCAACCCGAGGGGATAATTGTAACCTGCACCCGGAAGTCGGGGTTCAGTGTGGCAACGCTCCAGAGGGAGCTGCGTCACGCTGCACCCAGCGCTGCTTGCTTTACATGTGACTTCTAAATAAATGTACCATCCTTTAAATTGAAGAAATCTCCGGTTTGTTCTTGGACCTTTCAATCAAAGAATCGGGTATTTTTCTAACAATTGGTGCCGTGACCCGGATTGAATCACGTATTCCGAGACGAGCCTGAAAAAACTACATCGGAAGGACCCTTTTTAGTCGACTGTGGCGACGCCTGAATGAAACAAAAAGGTAAGCAGAAAGCCTTTTTACGCAAATTTCTGCAGTTTGGCCATTCTAAATTTACAGTCGTCTGATTAAGGGGTATATCCGATTTCGAAATTTATCATTTGGTTGGGAGTCACATGTAAAGTTTAAACAATAGTTTGAAAAGTTAAAGAGAGTGCACGTGTTCTATGTTCAGTCTGAGATAGAACGGCCGCGGCCCTGGACATGTATGACGGGTGCATGGTCCGCCAAATTTTAAAACGTTTTGGATTCAGTCTGAGCCAAAATGACGAGACTTAGGATGCCAGGGTGACTAATAATCACCCAGGTTCGTCTCCCAAATGAAAAGAGCCAGGTTTTAGCAACCTGATGCCGGGGGGAGCCATTGAAGCGTTCGACCCGATGCCACTCTGGGAGTGAAGCCGCGATCATTTAATTTGCTAAACACAAGACACCGCTTGTTCTCGTAGTCGAAAAGAGGCCAGGAGGGAAAGTGTCCGCTGTGATTAGAGTTAATCACGCTACCGCTTGTACAAGGGGACTTGCCGAAGCCTTTGTGAAAGTAGCCTCTGTTTAACAAAAGATTAAATGGATCGGCGAGATTCTGGGTTGCAGTCTGTACCCAGAATTAATAAGACAATAGGAGGCAACGGCCGTGCCTGTCTTCCAAATTGATCTCCAGGGTTAAGCCTGATGCCGGGGGGGTTAAAGAATCGGCCCGATGCCGTTAAAAGGAACGATGCCACGTAGGTGAAGTATTTCGGAGCAGTCTGTTGCGAAATAAATACGAGACTTAGGGAATAGCGGGATCACCTGCATTCGTCTCCCAAATTGATCTCCAGGGTTAAGCCTGATGCCGGGGGGGTTAAAGAATCGACCCGATGCCGTTAAAAAACGATGCCACGTTGGTGAAGTATTTCGGAGCAGTCTGTTGCGAAATAAATAAGAGACTTAGAGAACTGCGGGATCAGCCGCATTTGTCTCCCAAATTAAAGGCAAATTTCAGTTACAGTCTGTGCTGGAATAAGAGACTTAGACGTCTCCAAAATTAACCATCCAGGGTTAGCCTGATTTCGGTTACAGTAGTGAGCATGTATAAAGGTACTCTTAATACGTTATAAGAATCTCAGACTACAGTATGAGTGAGTAACGTAACAAGCAGCCACAAGAATCTTTTTTCCACTTTTAGTGAGGGTCTGCTCATAAGTATAAAATAATAGCTTACAGAATTGCATAAGATTCTTTTATTCCAACAATAGTGAATGCATTCCTAAGAATAGAACTGATTTCTGTAAAATTTTGTGTCCTTAGGGGATAAACGTGTGGGTTGGGAAATACCGGGAGCTGAGAATATTTAGTAAAATTTTTTCCCACAATGATTTAACTAATGGCGGGCTCCGGACCGCATGGTCAGAACAAAGGAATGGACCCACCACCGAGTGGAGGTGAAATTGGTAAAACAGGTTACTGAGGATTATTTGAGGTAACGGCATTAAAATGAAGCGCTAAATTAAAGTTGTAAAGCTGTGGTAGTGTGTGTATAGCTGGGATTAAGGAGGCAGTGCTCCATTTTTCTTAAACTTAAAAAAAAAAAAAAAAAGCACATGGTTTGTGAACAATAGGCTCAGGGGCCATTTTGCACGTGTCCCATTTACTGCGCATGCGAGGGCGCCATTTTGAATCACCTTCAAGCTGTGGCACAGTGCCTCCATCGTGTGGCCAAATATAGGAAGTGCACTATTTCACAAAATTACTGCCAACAAAAACTTAAAATCTTAATAGTAAATCTGGAACTTTATCTCTCTGGTTGAAAGGAAGGCTTTAAAAATTCCATGCATGGTGAAAAAACAATAAAGACCTCAGGGGCCTGCTAGAATGCAGGTTTGCCTACAGTGAGGCAAAGCATGCCGTTCGGCTTGGAGAGATGAAAGGTTCAATTTTAAATTAGGCAGAAGGAGGTTTACAATAGAACTGGAGAATAAGGAGATTTATTCCTCAACAAAACTGTAGGAAATCCTACACTATATAAAGGTGAGAGAATTTAAATGAAAAATTGCAGGTTGGTGCAGATAAGTAAAAATATAAATGAATTAAATTATAAATACAAAAATAATTAAATAAATACAACAAACGAAAATATGAATGAATAAAATAAATAGGAGTTATTGTTGTGAAGATGAGAGTGGGCAGAATATGGAAACGGAAATTTGTTTTTGAAGAAAATTGAAAACTGATGAAATGTTAAAGTTTTGTGCAGGACGCAAGACAAAAGTATGGAGAAATGATTGGAGGAAGGAAAGAAAAAACGTAAGAATAAGAGACTTATGCTGCAACGGTGAGAACAAATGCAAAATAATCAATAAACACGATATAACAGAAAAGGACAAAAGATACGCTGTTTAATAGCCTGTTTCTCTCCATTAAATTTGAGACAGTATTGGCTGTGGACGACCCCTCCCCCAGCAGCTGCCTCCTCCTTCACGCCATCAGTGACCCCCCTCCTCCCTCCACTTCGCTGTCCCACTCCAGCAGTCAAGAAAGCAACACAATGGGTCAAAAGAGGAACAATTGAGCACACCAGCAGAGTGAGTCCTCACACATCTGATATTGTATAGTATTCCTGTATATGTATCAAGCCGCTGAGGCTGGTAGAAAATTAAGGTTGTTGTTCTCTATTTGTGAAATGTGGGGTGATTCATCACTCAGTTGATATCTGTACTGTATTCCTGTGTGTGTATCAACCAGTTGAGACTGATTAACACCTATATGAAATGTCTCTAGCCTGTAAGCCCGGCTCCCTGGGGTCGACGCTATCCTAGACAAGGGCTAGATGGTTGACAAAGGTCCCAATCACAGATCAAAAGAAAGGAAGGGAGAAATTTGCCAGATGGGTCAAACAAATGCAGGACAGAGGAATGTTCGCTGGATGTGAAAACAGCCCCCCCACCAGGGAGACCTAGCTATACAGTATTGTTGCCTTCCATATCAGAGATGTGCCAAGACCACATACTGAGCAGACACAATACATGACCAATCTTCAAAAAAGCCATACCCATGCCCCATCTAAGTTGACCTGTCAGTATCGGCTGCATGACCACAGGAGGTCAGAATAGTCAGAGGCCCCCGTGGGACTAATACTTCCTATGTTAAGCAATTTGGCCACTGAGCTCAAACACCCACAAGGGGTCCCCCAAACTTAGCAACACAACAGGTATCCTTCCCTACAGGATGTTGAAAAAGAACCGGCTTTGATATTAAGCCGTTCTGTTTCAAGGGGGGAGAGGTCAAGATGAGAGGTCAAGACAGGAACAGATAGAAAAGTTACTAGTCCACTAAGGTTTGAAGGCTCCATTAAAGGAATAGAACAATGTATCAAGGAAGAGGAATCCAACGGGGTCAAATTAAACAATGGCTCCTCTGATTGCACAATTCAACATAAGTTATCCAAAAAGCGTGATGGCTGAAGCTGCAGCTTATATTGCTCACCCATGCTCCATCTAAGAAACATCTAATAAAACAAAGGCTAGCAACTAAGACCAAAATCTGAAAATTTCTTGACGCTTGAAAGGTCATTATTCCACAGAATATCAGGCAGTGGGAACTTTTGCTACAAGAAAACTAGCCACCTAGTGACCAAGAGAAATGAGGCAGGTTTAGGGCTCCTTAATATTTAAGGGCCAATACATATTTGGAGGTTCCCAGACCCTGCTAACTGTATTTTTTGCACATCTCTACAAATCTGGTGAAATCTAATAACATTGTTAAAGACTTGCAATAGACATTTTAACTTAACATAAGATTTGAGCATGGAGGTGCAAAATATGATAAAAATGCTGATTTACAATCACAAGTTAAGACAAGGGTTGAAAATTTATGCAAAAAGGTATAAGGGTAAAGCTGCAAGGTTTGGAGGAAATTGCACAATTGAGGAAATTTGCCAAATATTACAAAATGTCACAAATTCCTGAAAAGGAACTTGCAAATTTACAAGGAAAAGATCTAAAATTTGTTAGGAGAAAATAACTATTAAGAGAAAAGGTTGCAAAGTTAGAAGGGAAGTGTTTAAATTTGAGAAAAGCTGTAAGCTTACATGAAAGCCACATTAAAATAAGATGAGCCTTTATTGTTCCCACAATGGGGGAGATTCTAGGATTGCAATGGCACAGGGATAACAACACTTAGAGCAATAATTTAAAAGATAAGAAAATAAGAGCAGTGAATATACATATGTACACATAAATATAAATACACGGTGCGGAGCATTACAGATTTCCTTACACTTTGTATGGAGATGGGGGATGGCAGCGTAACAAGGGTTATGGTTTTGGATCATCCAGAGATGAGTAAAAAGCATTATGGAAGACGATGAATTAAAACAAACACAACCAGAGTAGACTACAGAAACAAGAAGATAATTTGGGGTAAAAAACAGCAAACACTCGGCCGAATAGACTCAAGAATGAAGCATATACTGTACATACATATAGCTGTGTGCACACCAGCCCTATCCAAGGGATCATCATAGAGCACGCACAGAGCGGAGGTGGAGCATGAACAAGGCTTTAATGTCCTGTGCACATAGATCTGCAGCTCTGACACACACAAGACAACCAGTGTAGCTTGACAAACAAACCAGCGGTTCACACCCGCATGGTTTGTGTGTCACATGGTTAAGTCCTGATTTAAATGTTATTTAGAATTGTTTTTGGAGGCTAATGAAAGCTCTATATTTTTGTATCTAAAATTGTTATAGTTTTGTAGGCATAGTGTTAGTTCATCTGGAGGTTATCTGTTCAGAAGAAAAAAGACAGAAGACTCCACCACACCAAGATACAGATGACTCTGTTAAACTTAAGTTTTCATAATAATCAGCAGACGTCTTAGTGTAATACATTCCTTGAAGGGCAGGTGTTCAGACCCAGAGGCATCATTTAATTCCAAAACAAATTCAAAAGGTCAGTAATTAAAAGGCATCCAAGGCCAGGGTATAAATCAAGAGATGAGTGTTGTCACAAAACAGAATTTTGAATGGAGCCATGTTGGTTTGTTTATAAAGCTGACTTTTCAGAATGAAACCGATCACTTTTATGTGCAGGATCTTGTATGGAGCATTAGCTGTGGCCAGTAGTCAGTAGTATGAACGACGGGACAGTGAACAGAAGGAAGTTCCAATACTGAAAGAGATTATAGATGTGAGATGTTTCATCAGCTAGTCCAGGGAAAGGTGAAGTCTTGTACACAGATGGATAGTGGTTGGAAAAGAATTGAGTGAGTGTTTCTGATGGGAAAAAGTACTTGGGGGAAGAGAAGAAGAACGGTGGATTTAGCAAGTGTAGAAAATATTTCTGATGTTGAGATGGAAATGGAAAAAGAAATTAAAGCAGAGCATGTCTAACCAAAGAAAATAAAGATCCACGTAAGATTTGCAGCTGTAGCTTTAAAAACCAACCAAACAGAAAACCAACAATAAATAAATTAAATTTTTGGCTAAGAGTGTCAGGAAGAAGGCACAAATGCAGGCAGCCGTCTTAAATGTTTCCAAGCACTTAAAGCAGCAATGAGACATTAGGTGTCCATTCTTTCAGTGCATTTCCTTAATTGTGAATATTAACATTAGTTATGTTCCTCCCCAACAGAGGGTATGCATTTGATGTTACTCACCACATAATGGTGTGATATGTGATATATGATACATCATATTTCAGGAATATGACAGTAATGAGGAATGTGATTTTTCCTGATTCGGCGGTGGCCAAGCTGGGTCAGGGTAAACTACATTCACTCCACACTTTACCAAGGAATATATAAAATGAGGCATTCAAGGGAAAAATTTGAATCAAATTCTAATTAGGCAAAACGTCCACCTTTCGCTTGACTGAAAGTGTGACACAGCTTTTAATCATTTATTTAAATTCAACTGGACAAACTGATCTTATTTATCAATGCTGAAGCATATCAAAATGCACAGGTGGTTATTTTGTTTTCCTTAAATGAAATTTGTAAAGTAGTTAAGCTGTGACTATTGAAACCTTATTGAACAGAACTCTTGGAAGACAAAGGTCCGCAAGGTTCAATTACAGTAGTGCAGATAGTATCTGTTGGCATGGTGGAGAGTTAATCTTATTATCCCATCTTGTATTAATTAGGAAAACTAAATGAAGACTTTGAAGCAGTTCCTTTCTTGACTCAATGTTGGAAATCTAGATAAGAAGGGAAAAGAAAATTTGGAGAAAAACTGAACTTATTTATGGAATGGCTGACACAAGGGGAGCCTGAGGCTCCCCATGAATCTGTTTCTCTTATAAAAGGAGGCCAAGAAGACAAGGGGGGAGGACAGCAAGGAGGAGGAGGAGAGAGAGCACGCCCCACAATGGCCGCTGCTGGCAGGAGAGGCGTCCACCTCCACCACTGAAAACTGGACTGCATACTTAAAGACTAGAACAGATAAGTGGACTCACTGTCTGTCTGTCTGTTTGTTTGTTAGCAACATAACTCAAAAAGGTATGGACGGATTTTCATGAAATTTTCACAGATTGTCAGAAATGGGGTATCCTACAGGTGATTAGATTTTGGTGCTGATCCGGATCACCGTCCAGAAGAAAACCGCCATTACGGAAAATGCGATTTTCGTGAATAACTACTGAACCACTAATAATATCATTCTCAATCCAATTGTTAGTCATATGTTTTCATGGTCAAGGAATCTGAAAACGTACACACAAACACTGTATGGGGGGAACTGTGGCGCTTGGCGGAGGTCTGCGCTCTCCGAGTGCTTTTCTAGTTTCTAACTGTTTTTCTTTTTTGGCTCAGTGAATACTTATTACTGTTATTTAAATTTAGTATATCAAGTAATTTTGAGGGATCACTTGGTTACTACACAACCTCTCTTTTTCAAGGATGCTTCCAGGAAGCTGCCCAGTACAACCACAGACTGACCTGTGACCACTGAGCAGCTCTAGCTGGGGTTAAGGGCCTTCCTCAAAGGCACCACAGTGGGGTTAAGGAGGGTGGGGAAAACACTGCTATGTTATCTGTCCCACCCAGATCTAATCCTGCCAGTTCAGGGATCGACCCCGCGACCCTCCGCTCACCAGTCCACAGCCCTAACCATTAGGCCACCACTGCCCACCATGTGTCAGGTTTCTCTTCTATTTGTTTTAATAAAAGATGTTGGAAGTAAATACTTTGCTTTACAAGGGCCAACTTGTCACACAATGGGAGGGAAAAATCTTGAATAGAAAAAAAATAGGTCAAGATGCACTGAGAATTGTTTCAGAATCAAGTCGGAGTTCTGAACCATAATCGAATCATGAGGTGCCTAAAGATTCCCACACCTAGTTCGGACCTAAGCCGCGGAGAAGGACCGACTTATCAGACCTTTTGCAGTTTTATTTGGTGACCCCTGTCATATAGGAAATGGTAAAAAGAAATGCATATTTCCTGAGCCTGAGTTGACAATGATGTCAACACTGATTTATATTAGATACAATTATAAATTCACTTAAAGGCTCATAAACCTGATTCTTCTCTTTTCAGAAATTAATATTTAAAAAAATAATTAAGTTCAATGTATTTATGGCTGAAATGTTACTACAGCAGTCTGCACTTCACATGTACTCCACATTTGTTGAAAAAATAAAATGTAGTATACACGTCACAGATTTTTGCTTGTTTAGTGAGATTTACTCACCTGACATGAAAAAATAGAATAATTTATTCTGATTAAGCTCTAAGTACGCTCTGAATATGCTCATCATGTTAATACAATCATGTTTCTGTACATCATGTGATATGTTACAGATTATAAATTATCATGTAATCAATACTGCACTAATATTGTGGATGATCTCTGTGTAGTTAATAATGAAACAGACAAAACTGGACAGTCATTGATCATCTGCTGTCTCAAGGCAAATATGACAATAAGTTTTATGACAGTGGTTTTTATCAATACATTAAATGTAATATTAGGCTGTTACAAATCTAAAGTGCGACAGTTTTGATGGCTAATCTATAGATTATATCTAAAGTCATTTTTAAGTGCTGATTTCTGATGTTAGCATCTTACCAGCTGACTGTGGCTAATTATCAAGCTAACGACACTACTAATTTACTTGCCAACCTATTAACAGCTTTATTAGTTTAAAACCTAGTTTTAAAGGACAGACAACCACTGTAACTACAGTCTTCATCTTCTTAGTAACTCAGAGAAGGCAGAATTCTTCGTTCTTATTATCATTTCATAATTATGTCTTCTATGTTTACATGTGAGAGAGTCTGTTGGATCGTTCTTCGTCTGGCCCTTCACCCAGGACCAGTTTGTCTTGGGAGACCCTATCAGAGGCAAATTGCCCCGGACAACATAGCTCCTGGGATCACTGGGGCACGCAAACCCCCCCACCACGATAAGGTGACGATCCATGACGGGGATGGGCCCTACAGGGCCCTACACCCCTGGGTGTAGGGCCCTGGGTGTAGGGCCAGACGAAGAACGATCCAACAGACTCTCATGATAAATTGTATATCAAGGATTCAGTGTACCCCGCCCGGTATGGGGTTACCGGGGCCCCACCCTGGAGCCAGGCCTGGGGGAGGGGCTCGAAGGCTAGCGTCTGGTGGACGGGTTTCCACCCATGGGACCCGGCCGGGCTCAGCCCGAAGGAGTTACATGGGTCCGCCCTCCAGTAGGTTCACCACCTGCAGGAGGGATCATGGAAGTCCGGTGCTATGTGGATTAGGTGGCAGTCAAAGGCGGAGACCTTGGCGGACTGATCCCAAGCTTTCTAAACTGGCTTTTGGTACGTGGAATGTCACCTCTCTGGTGGGGAAGGAGCCTGAGCTGGTGTACGAGATTGAGCGATACCGGCTAGATATAGTCGGCCTCACCTCAACACACAGCTCCGGTTCCGGAACCAGTCTCCTGGAGAGGGGCTGGAGCTTGGCCTTTTCTGGAGTTGCCCCGGGCGAGAGGCGACGAGCAGGGGTAGGTATTCTTGTATCGCCCCACCTTGCTGCCTCTATATTGGAGTTTTCCCCGGTGGACGAAAGGGTTGCTTCCCTGCGCCTTCGGGTTGGGAAACGGGTCCTGACCATCATTTGTGCCTATGCACCAAATGATGTTTCAGAGTACCCACCCTTTTTGGAGTCTGTGACTGGGGTGCTGGAGGGTGCTCCTCCTGGAGACTCCATTGTCCTACTGGGGGACTTCAATGCGCACGTGGGCAACGACAGTGAAACCTGGAGGGGGGTGATTGGGAGGAACGGCCTGCCCGATCTGAACCCGAGTGGTGTTCAGTTATTGGACTTCTGTGCTAACCACAGTCTGTCTATAACGAACACCATGTTCAAGCATAAGGGTGTCCATATGTGCACCTGGCACCAGGACACCCTAGGCCGCAGGTCGATGATCGATTTTGTTATCGTATCATCAGACCTGCGACCGTATGTCTTGGACACCCGAGTAAAGAGAGGTGCAGAGCTGTCAACTGATCACCACCTGGTGGTGAGTTGGATCCGATGGCAGGGGAGGAAGCCATTCAGACCTGGTAGACCCAAACGTATAGTGAGGGTGTGCTGGGAGCGTCTGGCTGAGGCCCCTGTCCGGGAGGTCTTCAACTCCCACCTCCGGAAGAACTTCAACCACATTCCGAGGGAGTCTGGAGACATGGAGTCTGAATGGGCCATGTTCTCCACCTCTGTTGTTGAAGCGGCAGCCCAGAGCTGCGGCCGCAAGGTGGTCGGTGCATCACGTGGTGGCAACCCCCGAACCAAGTGGTGGACACCAGTGGTGAGGGGGGCCATTAAGCTGAAGAAGGAGTCCTATCAAGCTTGGTTGGCTTGTGGGACTCCCGAAGCAGCTGAGGTGTACCGGCAGGCCAAGCGGAGTGCAGCTCGGGTGGTTGCTGAAGCAAAAACCCGGGTATGGGAGGAGTTCGGTGAGGCCATGGAACAAGACTTTCGGTCGGCTTCAAAGAGATTCTGGCAAACTGTTCGGCGGCTCAGGAGGGGAAAGCAGCTCCCCGTCCACACTGTGTATGGTGCGGATGGGACACTGTTGACTTCAACTGGGGATATCGTCGGGCGGTGGAAGGAATACTTCGAGGATCTCCTCAATCCCACTGATACGCCTTCCACAGAGGAAGCAGGGTTTGGGGACGAGGGGGATGACTCGCCTATCACAGGGGCTGAGGTCGCCAAGGTGGTTAAAAATCTCCTTGGTGGCCGGGCCCCGGGGGTGGACGAGATTCGCCCCGAGTACCTCAAGGCCCTGGATGTTGTTGGGTTGTCATGGTTGACACGCCTCTGCAACATTGCGTGGAGGTCGGGGGCAGTGCCTTTGGCATGGCAAACCGGGGTGGTGGTTCCTCTCTTCAAAAAAGGGGACCGGAGGGTGTGCTCCAACTTTAGAGGGATCACACTTCTCAGCCTCCCTGGGAAGGTCTATGCCAAGGTACTGGAGAGGAGAGTCCGGCCGTTGGTCGAACCTCGGATTCAGGAGGAGCAATGTGGTTTTCGTCCTGGCCGTGGCACATCGGACCAGCTCTTTACCCTCTCGAGAATTCTTGAGGGTTCGTGGGAGTTTGCCCAACCAGTTTACATGTGTTTTGTGGACTTGGAGAAGGCATTTGACCGCGTCCCTCGTGGATTTTTGTGGGGGGTGCTTCGGGAGTATGGGGTATCGGGCTTGTTGTTACGAGCTATTCGGTCTCTGTACGACCGTTGTGAGAGTTTAGTTCGCATTGCCAACACTCGGTCGGAGTCATTCCCAGTGAGAGTTGGACTCCGCCAGGGCTGCCCTTTGTCACCGGTCCTGTTCATAATTTTTATGGACAGGATTTCTAGGCGCAGCCAGGGAATGGAGGGTGTCATGCTTGGTGACCACAGGATCTCATCTCTGTTGTTTGCAGATGATGTTGTCCTGTTGGCTTCATCCAGCAATGACCTACAGCTCTTGCTGGGACGGTTTGCCGCTGAGTGTGAAGCGGCTGGGATGAGAATCAGCACCTCCAAGTCCGAGTCCATGGTCCTCAGCCGGAAAAAGGTGGATTGTCCTCTCCGGGTTGGGGACAGGCTCCTGCCCCAAGTGGAGGAGTTTAAGTATCTTGGGGTCTTGTTCACGAGTGAGGGGAAAATGGAGCGAGAGATCGACAGACGGATTGGAGCAGCATCTGCAGTGATGCGGACGTTGTACCGGTCTGTTGTGGTGAAGAGGGAGCTTAGTTCTAAGGCAAAGCTGTCGATTTACCAGTCAATCTACGTTCCTACTCTCACCTATGGTCACGAGCTTTGGGTAATGACCGAAAGAACGAGATCGCGGATACAAGCGGCTGAAATGAGCTTTCTCCGTAGGATTGCTGGACTCACCCTCAGAGATAGGGTGAGGAGCTCAGTCATCCGGGAGAGGCTCAGAGTAGAACCGCTGCTCCTCCACATTGAAAGGAGTCAGTTGAGGTGGTATGGGCATCTGATTAGGATGCCTCCTGGACGCCTCCCACTTGAGGTGTTTCAGGCACGTCCCACTGGGAGGAGACCCCGGGGCAGACCCAGGACTCGGTGGAGAGACTATGTCTCCCAGCTAGTCTGGGAACGCCTTGGTATCCCCTCTGAAGAGCTGGAGCAGGTGGCTGGGGAGAGGGAAGTCTGGGCTTCTCTGCTTGAACTGCTGCCTCCGCGACCCGGACCTCCGGAAAAGCGGTAGAAGATGGATGGATGGATGGATGGATGTTTACATGTGCACAAAATAAATTGGTTGTGATTGGATTTCTGGAGTAATCTGATTATTCAAGTGGCCATGTAAACAGAATAATCCGATAAAGGCCATGCAACCAGGGTCATTAACTCAAGTGGTTTACCCTCCAGTAATCTGTTTATTCAGTGCATGTAAACAGGAGAAAGTGAATTGATTATTGGCATTATCAGTTTATTGCTAGTAATCAGTTTATTGTGACCATGTAACCGAGGTCATTGTTCAAAATACAAACAAGTTCCAGGACTAAACAGTAGATGGCAGTAGTACAATACCTGGGTCCTTAAATGGCATTAGTTTTTATTGTGATTAAGATATTGTTCTTCAGCAGCTTCAGTTCAAAACAGAGCAGAAAAGAAAAAAATTCAGGTTGTTCATACTTTGATGAAGAATCATCATTCAGTTTGTTCAAGATTTGTAAAAGATCAATGGTTCAATAAATGTAAACATTTCATAATGTACTTGTAAATCTTTGTACTAAAACAAACAATGAAATTTGGAGTTGCCATTAGGTTGTTTTGCTATTATTTTACTGGTTCGGCTGACTTGACATTAAATCCAGCGGTATGTGGCCCCCGAGCTAAAATGAATTTGACACCCCTGCATTAAATATTTCGCATCAACCTTTGCAGTTGCATTCTCCCAGAATGCCACAATATATTTTACAGCTGCCATTTTTCCTATTTTAGACATTATATGCTTCACCTCCTCAAAGGTTTCCATGACAAGTTGCTGTTCTGCTGGTGAGAAATATGCTGCTTGTGTTTGTCTACCGTCTTATCTGCAGTAGGATCAGTGATTCTATGATCAATCATGTGGTCTATTTAAGTTTGCCATGAACGTGCACTTGTCGCAACTATCTACACCTGGCTTGACATAGCTTCCTCTTCTCATCCTGACTTGACAATGGTGCAACTGAATTAGCCAGGATAAGCAGGTTCAACTATGTCAAGCCACAATTTTTCACTTATCCTGGCTTTAATTCTACTTTTATGCAATACCCCTCTGGACTAAGCCTGGTTTTAGTGTTGTCATCTTTTAATGGTGCACATGCAAGTATCGATGTAGTGTTTGCTTCATCAATGAGTAGATTTTAGGAACACCATGACTCCTCCATGACACATGCTTTCTCAGTTCCACTTTATCTTACTAGTTTCTACAGGTTGTCTACCTTTATAGCCATATATATAGAACCCTGATCCAAACTTGAGAAGATAAGAGCCTTGGCAGAGGTATGCATTCTCGGATCATTACCAAAATGTAATGGGGTCTTCTTTAGCCCAAGGACCACTTCTGGTGAAAATTTCATCCAAATCCATCCAGTAGTTTTTGTGTAATCCTGCTGCACAAATACAAACAAGGTCTATGGTGGATGTATGCACTCTCAGATCAGCACCAAAATTTAATGGGTTCATCCTTGGCCCAAACATTAGCTCTGGTGAAAATTTCATCAAAATCAGTAGAGTAGTTTTTCCGTAATCCTGCTAACAACACCTGCAAACATCACTTTTTGATGAAAATAGACAAAATGAATCCCAAATATGTCACTTACGTGAATCATGTAGATCCGAAGAGTTTTTTTGGGGGGGTGAGGGGGTTGGTGGCAGCTGCCGGCAGTTTCCCTGAAACTAAGCTTTCAGAAACAACGGGGACAGTCACCTTCACAATACATTGTCTTTGGTGGAACACATCATACGCAGTGTTGGGAGTAACGCCACTACTTTTGCAGTAACGTGCTGTGTAATGAAATTACAGTTTAAAAATTCAGTAATGCGTTACAGTTACTGAAATTTGATCAGATGTGTTACTCATGTTACTCGTTTTATTAATATGGATAGATATTTTAGCGCAAACAGACGATCATACAACTTGTAGTTGCTAGACACCCTCCTCATCAGCTGCCAACTGGGGATGAATACACAGTTTCGGTGGCTATTGACAGGACAACTGCCATCCCCAACGGCCTCAAGCCACTGGAGGTTGTCATGCCAAAGGCAAAGGCTGTGATGATTCGCTCTGCCTGCCTGATTCTCCACAGCTGAGCGCACACTTGCTCTCCCTCATCATCGGAGCTATTTAAGCCATGTTGCCCGCAGGTCAGCACAGAGTCGTCTTTCTCCCTGGTCTGATGAGGCTGGCACACCACTTCGTCTTCCTCCAGAGTTTCCTTCTCGTCGTCGTTCTTCAGAGAATCTCGTCATTCCTCGTCGTTCACCTGGGAGTGCTCACTTCCCCACGACAAGTAAGCCATCACCTTCTTCACCATTATTCTATGCTCTAATCCCCTGTGCACAGGCGGAGATCCGTGACGGCGGACCTCTCCCTCCTGGTGACGGATCGAGCTCCACTGCATCTCTACAACATCTCCATCATCTCCACTCGCAACCGGGCCTGTAGACGCTGTCTCCCTGGCCAGAGCCTCCGGGGCTAACCCTGAACTGCTCACCATCTTATCCACAGTAAGCTCTAAACATCACTGTGCATTCCTGCCTGAGTTCTGACACTAATCTTCCCTGTCTTTGCTCGTTCATAGGGTTGCCAGGCTGTACGGTGCTCTGCTCGCCCCGGCTGCAACATCTACACATACACGCACACACTCAGCACACAATAAAGATAATTGAGTTTACTTCTGAGTCTGTGTCTGCTTACTGGGTCCTAAAACATGTCAGTATGACTCTGTCATAATGACCCAGCAGACAGTGCGCTCGTGCACAAGGTTAACATCTTAGAGACTCGAGTAGATCAGTTTTCGCACCAACAACAGATTATACTCACCCAGCTGATCCAGATTAATTCCCGTTTGGATAGCCTGCCTGGTCCTCAGCCCTTTCCTCCAGCTTCAGGTAGCTCCACCGCTCCCACTAGCTCCCAACCTGCTCAGTCTCCACCATCTTGGCTGACACCAATTCCCACGCCCACTCGCTTTATCAGTAAGCTGGGGGGGCTACGGGGTTTCTGTTGCAGTGTGGAATAGTCTTTCAGCGGGTGCCAGAGGATTTTCCCACCAGTCACAGCCATATAGGCTATGTAGTTAATCTCATGGAGGGGCAGGCTTTAGGCTGGGCCTGCGCGGTGATAGCTAGGGCTGACTACACAACTATGACCTATGACCAGTTCATCAGCAAGTTTAACGAGGTCTTCGACCACTCCGACCGTGACAGTGTGCTTACCTCCCGGCTCCTTAACATAAGGCAAGGGAGCAAATCTGTAGCCGACTACACCATAGATTTCCAGATGGTAGCCACAGAGGTGGGGTGGGAGGACGCCTCGCTTTGTAGCATCTTTGTCTGAAGCCTTAGCCCTAGCCTGAGGGATGAGCTAGCCCGCCTGGAAAAGCCCGGTAGGTTAACTGAGCTTATCTCCCTAGCCATTAGCCTAGACAATTGGTTAAGGGAGCGGGCCACCGAGCGCAAGGCTTCCGGTCGCTCAAGCACCCAGTTTCGCCGCTCCCTGCAGCCCCCCTTGCTGGCCCTACCTCCCTCTGATTCTGTAGACTCCCCTGAGCCAATGGTAGTAGGACAATCCGAGCTAGCGCTAGCAGACAAACAGCGCCACCATGAGTTAGGGTTATGCCTCTATTGTGGCAGTGAGGAGCATGAGGTAGCTACCTGTCCCATACGGCCAAAAGAGGGAGTCCGTGCGTCGCAGTAGGGGGACTCATGGATTCACCTCAAAACAATCCCCTCACTAGACTCCTATTACCTATCCGCTTTGTCCATAATCAGGTAGAGATAGCCACACATGCTCTTATTGATTCGGGGGCCGAGCAGAGCTTCATTTCTGGGGAACTGGAAACCCGGTTGGGGCTTCCTTGTCATCAATTAAAGACCCCCCTGAAACTAATCGCCCTGTCCAAAGCCCCACTGGCCATGGTGTCTCAACAAACTGCTCCAGTATCGGTCATAGTGTCTGGGAATCATCGGGGACAGCTCAGGTTGTTCATGCTGCCGATGTCCACCTCTCTGGTTATTCTCTGTTACCCCTGGCTCCAATTACACAATCCTTCGATTGACTGGCACTCCGGGAACGTGGTCTCTTGGAGCTCGTTCTGTCTCAGCGCTTGCGTTCGGTCCACTGATTGCTCGCCAACCGTGCCCCTCGGTGCCCCCGACACCCCCCCCCCCCGATCTGTCCAAGGTTCCTCCAGAATACCACGACCTGGGAGCTGCCTTTAGTAAGACCCAAGCTCTATCTCTTCCCCCCCACCGCCCATACGATTGTGCCATCAACCTCCGGTCTGGAGCCCCGCTACCATCAAGTCGGCTCTACAGCCTGTCAGCCCCAGAGCGGGAGGCTATGGAGACTTATATTAAGGAGTCCTTGAACTTGGGCATAATTCGGCCTTCATCCTCAGCGGTGGGGGAGGGATTCTTCTTCGTGGGCAAAAAAAACGGCTCGCTGAGGCCATGCATCGACTTCTGTGAGCTCAACAATATCACCATCAAGGACAAATACACTCTCCCTCTGATCAATACAGCATTTGATTCCCTCCGGGGGGACTTGATCTCTGCAATGCCTACCATCTAGTGCGGACCCGGGAGGGCGATGAGTGGAAGACAGGGTTCCAGACCCCTAGCTGTCATTTTGAATATCTTGTCATGCCGTTTGGGCTGACCAACACCCCCACCGTATTCCAGCGGCTTATCAATGACATGCTGAGGGATTTTTTGGGCTCATTTGTCTTTGTATACCTTGATGAAATTTTGATTTTTTCCCAGTCCCTGGATGAGCATCGGGTGCACGTGAGGTGAGTCTTGCAGTGGCTACTTGAGAACAAGCTGTTTGTGAAGGCAGAGAAATGTGAATTCCACACTCCCAAGACATCTTTCCTGGGTTTCATCATTTCTCATAATGAGGTCATCGCAGACCCTGATAAGGTAAAAGTGGTGGTAGAATGGCTGACTCCCTCCTCCCGGAAGCAACTACAACAGTTTCTGGGGTTCGCCAATTTCTACCGCCGCTTCATCAAAAACTACAGTATTACTGCACTTCCTCTTACCAGTCTCACCTCCTCCAAGGTGCCCTTCCGGTGGACGGAGGAGGCTGAGGCGGCCTTTGTCAATCTGAAATCTCAATTCTCCTCCCCTCCAATCTTGTCACAGGTGGATCCTGCTCTGCAATGCCTGGTGGAAGTGGACGCCTCGGACTATGGTGTAGGACAGGGGTGTCCAACCATGTGCCATGGAGAGCCAAGACCCTGCAGGTTTTCTCTTCTACCCAGTCTCTTCAGCAGGTGTTTTCACTTATCAGCAATCAGTGGGAAGAAGTTCACAGAAATCTGCTGTTGAAGACACTGGTTGGAGGTAAAACCTGCAGGGTCTTGGCTCTCCATGGCACATGGTTGGACACCCCTGGTGTAGGAGCTGTTCTGTCCCAGTGCTCCCCGGTAGACGACAAGATTCGCCCCTGTGCGTTCTTCTCCCGTCTCCTCTCCCCGGCGGAGAGGAATTATGACATCGGGGACAGGGAGCTCCTGGCAGTCAAGCTAGTGCTGGAGGAGTGGCGCCATTGGCTGGAGCGGGCTTCCCAGCCATTCGTCGTCTGGACGGACCATAAAAAATTGGAATACCTCAGGACGACCAAACGTCTGAACACGCGCCAGGCCCGATGGTCCCTGCTTTTTGGCCATTTTGATTTCACCATCACCTACCATCCCGGGTCCAAAAACACCAAGCCTGACGCCTTATCCAGACAATTCGCTTCAGATGACGCGGAAGTCTCAGAGCACCCCAACATCTCCCCGTCGTGCATCGTGGGCGCCATCTCGTGGGGTATCAAAGAGAAGTCCTGAGAGCACAGGAGACTGAGGTGGACCCGGGCGGGGGACCAGCGGGGAGGCTGTTTGTTCCATCTGCCATCCAGGACGAGGTGATTAATTGGGCCCACTCTTCCAAGATCTTGTGCCACCCTGGGATGGAATGCACGGTGGCGCTTCTGCAGAGGACCTTTTGGTGGCCTTCGCTACGGAAGGATGTCGGTGAGTATATCCGCGCCTGTCCCCAGTGTGCTGCCGGAAAGACATCCTCCTCTCCTCCAGCCGGCCTACTTCACCCTCTCCCTGTCCCTGGCAGGCCCTGGTCCCACGTGGCCTTGGACTTCATCACCGGTCTTCCACCCTCTAACAACCACACCGTGATCCTCACCATCGTGGACAGGTTCTCAAAGGCAGCCCATTTCATCCCCCTGCAGGGTCTGCCCACGGCGAAGGAGACGGCAGATCTGCTCATCCACCACATAGTGAGGCTGCACGGCATCCCCCTGGACATTGTATCTGACCGGGGGCCCCAGTTTGTTTCTCAGGTGTGGAAAGCTTTTTGCAACGCCATCGGGGCTACGGTGAGCTTGTCATCGGGGTATCGCCTGCAAAGCAATGGACAGTGTGAGTGGGCCAATCAGGAGTTGGAGGCAGCGCTGCGGTGCATCACCACTGCCAACCCAGCATCCTGGAGCACCCACCTACCATAGATTGAATATGCCCATAACACCACCGTGTTGGCATGTCCCCTTTTGAGGCCTCTCTGGGGGCAGCAGTGGCTCGGGAGGTAGAACGGGTCATCCAAGTACCACGTGGTTGGTGGTTCGAATCCCGCTCTCCCCGGATATCCTGCCGTTGTGTCCCTGGGCAAGACATTTCACCCCCAGTTGCTCCTGGTGGGTCTGGGAGCGCCATGTTGGGTAGCATGCCACCATCAGCGTGTGAATGTGTGTGTGAATGGGTGGATTGCAGGATCTGTAATGCTCTTTGGTCATCAAGAGATGAGAATAAAAGCGCTATATAAGTGAATGACATTTACCATTGACAGTCCCCCGCTGCTTCCTGAGGAGCAGGGAGACATTGCCGTACCTTCCGTATGAGCCCACCTGAGATGCTGCCGCCGGTTATGGAGAGCTACCCGGACGCAACGCCATGATCGGCAATCATTACAGGACGCCGGCTCCACCTTACTGGGTGGGTCAACAGGTATGGCTCGCCGCTAAAAACATCAACCTGAAGGCTGAGTCGAGGAAACTCTTTCAGCGGTTTATTGGGCCGTTTACTATAACTAAATATTGTGAATCCTTTGGCTGTGCGCCTAGCTCTATTCTGTTGCAGCCCTCTGTGCCCTCCTCCCAAGACACCACCTCCACCAGTGTTGATCGATGGCGACCCAACGTGGAAGGTCAGCACCATCCTGGACGTCTGTCACCGGTTTCACGGCCTACAGTACCTGGTGGACTGGGAGGGCTATGAGCCTGAGTGGAAGTCCTGGGTGTGTCCCTCCTTCGTGTTGGATCCTCAACTCATCAGGGACTTCCACCGGAAGCACCCGGGTAGGTTAGATCGGTCACTGAGAGGCACCACGTGGGGGGTGGGGGTGGTACTGTGATGATTCACTCTGCCTGCCTGATTCTCCACAGCTGCACGCACACTTGCTCTCCCTCATCATCGGAGCTATTTAAGCTGTGCTGTCTTTCTCCCTGGTCTGATGAGACCGGCACACCACTTCATCTTCCTCCAGAGTTTTCCTTCTCGTCGTCGTTCTTCAGAGAATCTCATCATTCCTCGTCATTCGCCTGGGAGTGCTCACTTCCCCACGACAAGTAAGCCATCACCTTCTTCACCATTATTCTATGCTCTAATCCCCTGTGTACAGGTGGAGATCTGTGGCGGCGGACCTCTCCATCCTGGCGGCGGATCGAGCTCCACTGCATCTCTACAACACCTCCATCATCTCCACTCGCAACCGGGCCTATAGACAATGTCTTCCTGGCCAGAGCCTCCTTGGCTAACCCTGAGCTGCTCACCATCTCATCAAAAGTAAGCTCTAAACATCACTGTACATTCCCGCCTGAGTTCTGACACTAACCCTCCCTGTCTTTGCTCGTTCATAGGGTTGCCAGGCTGTACGGTGCTCTGCTCGCCCCAGCTGCAACATCTACACATACACGCACACACTCAGCACACAATAAAGATAATTGAGTTTACTTCTGAGTCTGTGTCTGCTTACTGGGTCCTAAAACATGTCAAAGGCAAGCAAATAAATAAGCAAATAAATATAAACTGACCCTACCGTAACTGACACAGCTGTCACACAGTCTCCTCCACAGGTCCGTTTCCTGTCCTGCTCCAGTTCACATCACAACCCTGTGGGAAGAAATGCAGTGGCAGTGGCGACTTCTCATATCGAGCCCTGATCACCTGTTGGCTGAGCAATAAGTAGTCCCTACCAGCTCCTACCTCTGTGGTTAAACATGAGTATTTTTTGAGCAAGAAGCTTGCAATTAATGTCTGCATTAAATGTATCTTAAGTTTTCTTACGCACAGAGAAAAAGTGACTGTGATTTGTGGCAGAAAAGCTTCTTTTAAGCGGTGATTTCATTTATCTGTGCTTTCTATTTTATCTCATTCATTGACATGCTGTTATGATATGAAACTATTTCATGGAAGTAAATCCTCTAAATATGCATTTTTAATGGGCTGGTCCAGGGGTGTCAAACATATGGTTTGTGGGCCAAAAACGGCCTGCCAGGGGGTCCAACATTTTCTCTGTGAAGTCACAGCTTTATTTCTAGTAAATTTCTGACTTTCTACTGATTACAATAGTTTGTGTAAATCTGAGACATTTTTTCTCTGTAAGATGAGACTCTTTTCTCATCAGTTTTCTTTTTCTTCTTTTGTCTGATGAGAACAAGGGGCCCTTGATCTTGCTGTGTGTGCAAGATGATTTAAGTATGCATTTAAAATACACAATACAATACACATTCCAAGTAACTAGTTACTTTAATCAAGCAGTAACTCAAAAGAAACTTAATTTTGAAAAGAAGTAACTAGTAACTGTAACTAGTTACTATTTTTTAGTAACTTGCCCAACATTGATCATGCGTCATCTGCATCGTCTTTCGTCTTTTGCCGTGGCCCTTCCGCCATAACTTCATTGTATGGATTGTCAGCGGGAGTTTGGAAGTAAGTGTCGCTATCTGCCTGCCTATGATATAATATGTTGTGTAACTTAACTTTGTTAAAGTGTGCTGTGATCCTTTTCTCTAACGGCACATTTTCCAACACATCATCACACGTCAAAAAGTCACGTTCCTGTACACCTGCGGTCCATATGGACCCCAGGTGGAAAATTGCCAGAAAAATTCTACAACTTTCTTGAATAAATTGTTTGTTATGTATGGTGCAATACTAAAGCATAAGGGGAATATAAAGCAAAACACAGGTTTGTAGCCTTGCTGTGATTATGCAAAATGGAACATGAATTGATGCTTCTGGTGCCACACAAGTGGGCAGCCTTTTGCAGCAACGGCTCAATTCTGAGTTTCTTTCTCGTTTTTATTTCCTATCCATTTTTTTCTTTGCCACAACTTTTCTGATCCCGTTACCCCGTATCCATCATGGATGCCAAGGACACAAATATCGCCGCACTGGCGTTGATATTAGCTATCTTTCTACTCATATCGCCAATGACTACTGACCTGGTGAGTGGAGGAGCCATTGTTTACAGTAGGAGTCAATTGTTAGCATTGGGCTGCTCCATGGTGCTAACTGAGAGGCCCAATATCCCATGACAAATCAGGCAAAAATGATGGGGATGTCGAGCTGGAGCAAAGTGACACACGTAGAAAACAAGGTACAAACCCATCCTACCATCCGTATTATGGGAAATATAAAATCGCTGCTTAACAAGATGGACAAACTGGTGGTTGTGTCCCAGTATGAGAGCGTCTTCGGAGAGATTAACATCATGTTGTTTACTGAAACGTGGCTAACAGAGCTAGCAACAGATGCTAACATCAGACTGGAGGGTTTTCACTTAAAACAGGCAGATCAGTCACCAGATAGCGGGAGGAGCAGAGGCGGGGGACTGATAACCTTTGTGAACAACAGATGGTGTAATCCTGGACACATCATGATTAAAGAACAACACTGTAGCAAGGACATTGAGTTGCTAGCCATAAGCATGCGACTTGCATATCTTCCCAGAGAGTTCTCATATGTCATCGTGATTGGTATTTATGTACCCCCCTCTGCAAGTGCTAAGGCAGCGTGTGATGTAATCCACTCAGTCACCAGCAGGCTGCAGACGCAGCACCCAAATGCTCTCCAGCTCATCTCTGGTGATTTTAACCATACTTCCCTGTCCTCCATTCTGCCCACTTTCACCCAGTATGTCACGGGCCACACCAGAGACAATAAAACACTGGATTTATTTTACTCAAACACCAAGGAGGCTGATGCCTCATCACCCCCCCCCCCCCTCCCCGGAAGATCTGACCACAACCTGGTTCACCTACTGCCTGTGTATAAACCCCTGGTACACAGACAACCTCCTGTTATCCGCACAGTGAAGATATGGTCTGAGGATGTATGGGATCTATGTGATCCACATGGTGAGAACATTGACGGCCTCACACACACATTCACAGACTACATCAACTTCTGTGTAGCGAACACCATACCCATCAAGACCATACAGTGTTTCTCAAACAACAAACCCTGGATCAATCCTGAGAGAACGTCAATGCTGAAGGAGAAGAAAAAGATCTTCAGTTCAAGAAACAAGGAGGAGCTGAAGTCCGTTCAGAGGGCGCTAAGGAGAAAGATCAGAGAGGGGAAGGAAAGCCACAGGAAGAAGATGGAGGACAAGCTGAAGCAGAGTAATGTCAGCGGTGTCTGGAGAAGCCTCAAAACCATCTCTGGGCACAAGAATCCCTCATCCCAGGCCATGAAAGGGTAGGGAGTGGGTGAACAACCTGAACTTGTTTTATAACAGGTTTGACCAATCGTCCTCTTCTCCACCTGCCCACTAACCACAGCTGCCTTCACCTTCATCTAATCCCCCTGTCCACAGCCCTCCCCCCACCGACCCTTGTACATCCCCCGCTGTTTTTCCCCTCACAGACCCAACATCACCCCCTCCCAGCACACAGCCCCCCTGCCCCAACCTGACTCTCACTAAGACTCAAGTGAGAGCTGAGCTGAAGAAGATCAAGGCGAGGAAGGCTGCAAGTCCGGATAGCATCAAGTCAAGGCTCCTCAAGTCCTGCACAGACCAGCTGTGCAAAACAATCTTTTTGTGGTGAAGCCATTCTTTTGTTGATTTAGACGTATGCTTTGGGTCATCGTTGTGCTGAAAGATGAAGTTCCTCTTCATCCTCAGCTTTCTAGCAGAAGCCTGAAGGTTTTGTGCCAACACTGACTGGTATTTGGAACTGTTCATAATTCCCTCCACCTTGACTAAGGCCCCAGTTCCAGCTGAAGAAAAACAGCCCCAAAGCATGATGGTACCACCACCATGCTTCACTGTAGGTATGCTTTTGGTGATTATCAGTGTTGTGTTTGCACCAAATATACCTCTTGGAATTATGGCCAAAAAGTTCAACCTTGGTTTCATCAGATCATAACACATTTTTCTACATACGTTTTGGAGATTTCAAAAGTGTTTTTGCAAAATGTAGTCGGGCTTGGATGTTTTCCTTCATAAGATTTGGCTTCCGTCTTGCCACCCTAGACGGGAGATTGTTGTCACCTGTACTAAACAGCTAGTACTTGCTAAAAATTCCTGCAGCTCCTTCAATGTTGCTGTTGGCCTCTTTGCAGCCTTCCCGACCAGTTTTCTTCTCATCTTTTCAGCAATTTTGGAGGGGCGCCCAGTTCTTGGTAATGTCACTGTTGCGCCATATTTTCTCTACTTGCTGATGACTGTCTTCACTGTGTTCCTTGGTATATTTAATGCCTTGGAAATTCTTTTGTACCCTTCTCCTGACTGATACCTTTGAACAATGAGATCCCTCTGATGCTTTGGACGGCCTCTGCAGACCATGGCTTGTGCAGTAAGATGTGATTTGACTACAAAATTTGACTACAAAATTTGACTACAAAAATGTCAGGAAAAGCCTGCTAGAACAGCTGAACTTTATTTGGGGTTAATCAGAGGCACTGTAAATGGTGGCAGGTGGGTGCTGACTCCCATTTAACATGAGTTTGAATGTGATTGGTTAATTCTGAACACAGCCACATCCCCAGTTATAAGAGGGTGTGCATGTTTATGCAACCAGATTATTGTAAGTTTTTTATTTTTCCCCTTAAAAGATTTCAGTTTGTTTTTCAAATGGGTTTTACAGGTTGTAGGTCACATTAATAGTGGAAAAAGTTTTGAAATGATTTGCTGAATGCAACATAGTTTATGCCAACATCCTCTCCAACCTGCAGATTAATAATACTGGTTAGAGTTCTAAAATGTCAACAAATGAAATTAAAATTCAAAAAAGAGTATATGAATTTTGGATTCAGTGTGCCTATAACTGACCCAGATGATGATCGCAAATGAATATGTTAATCTACATAAATCTGTTACTGTCACTGTAGAGTTTTGGTGAGAGGAGTAAAATTATATAGGTAGTTTCAGGAAATTGTTTGGCATTTGACATTTCTGACAAAACCCAGTGAACAACATCCTCCTGTGCCCGCTTATGTTGAAACTGTCATGTTAAAAAGTTGCACTTGGACACACCAGGGAGACTACAACCAAACAGGCATGTATGTTCTACAGTTGTTTTCACTCATTTACTACGGTCAACAGCTAATCAGAATACCCTCTTCTGCATAAGTCCAACACCAGCAAGGCTTGCTTTGAGGCAATGGTGCTGGATTACCAGATGGCCGATCGTGGGCTTAGTGTGTCTCCAGCTTTAGATCTTAAAAAAAAACAAACCTTTATTTTACTCATATAAACCTTTAAATAGTTCATATTTAAATATTAGGGGTGTCAAAACTATTCTAAAATAAAATTTGACTATCCTCAAAAAAAATGGAAATCAAAACCTTCAGTTTGTGTCCACACTCGTGGCTGCCTGTAAGAAATTATTTGCAACAAATGTACAACTTCACAATAAGAACAGTTGCATATACACTGTCAAATTAAGTCAAAGTAGAGTCAAATTATCACATCTTTTTTCACAAATTTACTAAATATTATATAATCCGCTATGGCGGCCCCTAAAGAGAGCAGCCAAAAGAAGAAGAAGAAGACTAAATATTATATAATCAACTTACGTACTTTAAGCATGGAAGGATGGTTCAGTATGTGATCCAACTTTATTTTTGTGTGCATGTCTCTTGCCTTGTTGCTAACCAGGCGATTGTGGTGAATGGGTAAAATATGAGAGCAGGCAGAGTTTTGCTGTTAGGCTGCAATTTAAGATGTACCCAGGTTGCTTGTGCTGGAATAGAGGCCTAACTGTAGCTTAGATAGTGTGCACACAATTGTATTTCATGATTCTTCAATTATTGTGTAAAAACCCAAAGTACTTCAAAATGAGGTTTTAAAATTGCTTGGGGTGCAAATCTCCCTTTCTACAACTGGTTTGATGGTAAACCCGTTGTTTTTTCTCCACGATCACTCTCGCCATTGTCTAGGTAAGTTCTGCTTTTCTATTGCTTATGTTTTGCGGTCATGACAAATGTTTTAACTGAATAGTGATTTTATATATTTTTAAGTATTCTTATATTGATTTTAGACTAATTGTTGACGGCACTATTAAGTACAATTTCGCCGATGTCCAGTGCAAATCTCATATCTTCAACTGATGCCATCTTTATTTTTTATAAATTCACTTTATTGGCCACCCTTTATGTTTCTCGATGTTTGGTTTTTTTACTAATATACAACCAATTAAAAGCATTAGAAAGTCAGGAATATATGTGAAAATCCTGTAGCTGTTGAATTAATGAGAAAGCTTTTTCTTATTTGGGGCTGTGGGCGGCAGTGGCTCAGGAGGTAGAGCAGGTCGTCCAACAACCATATGGTTGGCAGTTCGAATCCTGCTCTCCCTGGATATTCTGCTGTTGTGTCCCTGGGCAAGACACTTCACCCCAATTGCTCCTGGTGGGTCTGGAAGCACCATGTTCGGTAGCATGCCGCCATCAGTGTGTGAATGGGTGGATATCAGGATCTGTAAAGCACTTTGGTCATCAAGAGATAAGAATAAAAGCACTATATAAGTGAATGCCATTTTATTTCTTGAAAAATGTCTGTTTTGAATATACAAGATTTTAGATGCACAGAAACTATATGTAATTTATAGATGGGGAAAATCAGCAAATACAGTATATTAGCAGTCACTCTTAGACAAAAGCCCAGACTCAAACTTCATTACAAATGAACAACGTTGGGAGTAACGCATTACTTTGTAATGCCATTACTTTGTAATGCCATTACTTTTGCAATAATGTGCTGTGTAATGAAATTGCTGTTTAAAAATTCAGTAGTGCGTTACAGTTACTGAAATTTGATCACATGCATTACTCATTACTCATTTTATTAACATGGATAGATATTTTTAGCGCTAATAAATGACTATACAAACTGACCCTACCGTAGACGAGACGTAGCTGTCAGTCGACAAGACCTGTTGCAGAGAGCCGAGTCTCCACTACTGAGTGGAGGAAAAGATGAAGCTACTTTGTTTTTGTGGAAATAGACAGATTATTTTTCCTTTGTCGCTGTTCAAAACAAAAGCCTATTGGTGGGTTGGAAGCTAAAGTGCCGGTTGAGACCTACTGCAATCTTCAGAAGCACTTGAAACAGCAACAAAGCTCTGAAAAAGCTAGTGCAAAGTAACGCCTAGCTACACTAACAACACCATGTGTGGATTTACACTATCTGAACAGCCACGGCTGGATGTAAAGTGGAAACACTGTTGTCTCAACAGCCATGGCTGGATTTCAAGCACAGATATGCATCTGGACAGTTTGTGACCCAGCAAGAATTAAACCTGATTGCCAGATACGTCGTTACCGACTGAAGATGTGATATAAACAGTGACTTTCCATCAGACAGCTGAGACTGTGATCCACTGACGTTCAAACACATTTACTTGCTACCTGGACAAAGATTATTCAAAAAGGAATTTTGATCTCCAAAAGGAATTTGAGGGACTAGATCATATCTCTGTCACAGTTGACATTTGGACTGTGGATAATGGACATTTTCTTTGGATCACTGAATCAGAATCAGAATCAGAAAAGCTTTATTGCCAAGCATGTAGAAAACACACGAGGAATTTGACCTGACATTGGAACACTGTGTAAGCGTATCACAGCGACATGGCAGCCATCATGGCGCCTAATCAAAAAAGATGGGGAATAAGGGAAGATAAGGGGAGGGAAAAAGACACAATGGGTGAGAGAAAAAAAACTTCAACATCAGAATACAGCTTATGTAAGCTAAATTTTGATTATGGAGAAAAAAAACCTCTCTGTAGCACAATTAGTAGACAATAGATCACACAATAACAAGCGAGAGAGACCAGTGTATGTAGTCAGCATATGGTCAGTATGTGATAGTGTGGAGGTGTGTCAATTGCTGGTGAACAGCAGAGGGCACCCCCTGGCAACGAATAATCATGTGCTCTACACGGCATGTCCAGAGTTTATCTCTTCTCATGCAGGTGGCAAGTTCTGTAAACATATGATAACGCTGTCCTTGAGGAGCTCGATCTGCAGAACAACAGCCATTGTTTGTCGATGTTTGGGTTAGCAGAGCTGCTCCTTCCGCTTATCTTCATCGGGAAAAATGTAAATACAGGGCACCAAAGACAAGGTCAAATCTGCACAGTGCACTCAGAGAATAGAATTTCCTCACCCGTGCAATTCTGTGCTTCAGAATTTCCATGTGCAGGCTTAAACTTTAACATACTCTGGAGAGCACTGGCGACTTCAAGATGTATTCCACTATCTGAATCTCCATTCAGTTCACCATGCCGTCTCGTGCACTCCCCAACTGGTCGAATTGGTGAAGGAGCTTGCCTGGATCCGCATTTTGAACAGCTCTCCACCTTCCTCAATTTCTGAAACAAACACCAGGAAACTCCAGAGCCAAAAATAGAATCCTGTGTCGTAGCCAATAGATGTCTTCTGCATCTCCAGTCGAATCATACACTCAGCAGGTTCCAATTCTTGGGCTCCCCCTTGGCCCGATTCTTGTTGAAAAATAGTGACAATAGCACATTTAAGCCGCTTCCAAATCCATAATTTCCGTTTAGATTAAGATTCAGCAGAAGAAGAGCGACTAAACACAGACAAAAACGCAACATTGCAAAGCTGGGAATAGGTCAGGAGGGCAGACAGGAGGAGGGAAGAAAAAATGCGACTGCAGAGCCGGAAGAAGAGTGCACTTCTGCACATCGGATTAAATCCATATCATAAAGGTAAGATAAACATGGATAGCTTTATGCAGTGTTGCCAACTCTCACTCCAAAATGAGGAAATTACTGTCAATATCATGTTGATTTTCTTCCGATTTTTCCCACAATAAGAGCTCTCAAGGCAGGATAAAGCAGACTGAACATATTCTAAAAGCTCTGTCTCAGTCTGTTTTCAGCCTGACATTAATAAGCCCATAATGTAATCCATGAATTAAATTATCTTGCTATGTGTGCAAGCTGATTTAAGTGTGCATTTAAAAGTAATGTGAAAGTTACTTTTCCAAGTAACCAGTTATTTTAATCATGCAGTAATTGGTAAAGTAACTCAATGTTATGATCGGGTGAGCGCGCTCCCCCTCCCTTCCTGTGGGAGGTTCCCCGGATCTGCAGGTAATCAATACACCTGCGTGAGTGGACGCACCTGCTGTCTCTTCGCTGCCAGTGCTTAAAAGGACCAGTTTGTGAACGCTCCAGCGCTGGCTCGTTGGGTATACTGCCATAGAAAATAAAATAAGTGAAGCTTTAATTGTCAAGGGACCCAGATATTAATCTCTTTCTCTCTTTCACCTTCTCAGGTTGCTGCCATCTCTGCAGTGTGTCCCCAGGGGTCGTTGTGCACTCACCTGCTCCGTCATCATTGTCATCTCTCCAGATCGCCGACTCCACCCAGTCAGACATTTCCCCAGCCCTACTCATCCACAACTTCCTCTCTAAATCATCTTTGTCCTACTGGGTTCCTCCATCGGGCTCTCTGCTCCCATTCGTAAGAGTATTCCTATTATTCATTATGTTCTGCCTCCCTCCTCATAGTAACCTGCTCTCGTCTCCCTCCTTACAGGCTGGGTTCTCCTCTGGTGAGTGAGGTGTCTTTCCCGCTAATCCTGCATTTACTCTTTTCAATAAAATTGTGTTTAAACTTTGCCTCTCTGCGTTGTGTGCATTCCCTGGTGTAGCATCTTGCACTTGAGCTGATATTTCTTGTAATCATGACACTCAATTACATTTGAAAAGAATTAACTAGTACCTGTAATTAGTTACTATTTTTTAGGAACTTGCCCAACATCAAATGAAGGATCCTTAGTGAGCAAGCTAACATACCCCACGCATCCCCTGATCAGGGGTGAGGACTGCACACTATGATCAGCATAAAATGGACTGAAAAAGTACAAGACACCACACACACACACACACAAAAAAAAATAGAACCCCTGGTTAGATGTGTCTGAAAATCGAACTCATTCAAGTTATTGAAGAGTTGAAGCTTCCGAGTAAATTTTTAATCAGTCCAATTAGAAATGTAGAAGCTACAGTGGTGACAGCATGAATATAGATAGATAGATAGATAGATAGATAGATAGATAGATAGATAGATAGATAGATAGATAGATAGATAGATAGATAGATAGTTTATTTCGAACACAAAAATATAACAAAAACAAGCAAACGGCAAATGCAATAAAGTAACAGTTGTCGAAGACCCTTTGACCTTGGACCTCAGGAATTGAGGTTAGGTTCACCAGCTTGCAGTTCCTAGGACCTAGAGGAATTTCCCTCATAGGAAATTCTGTTACCTGTGTAGGTGTGCTTGGTGACTTGAGAGTTAACCCAGCTCTACTGTCTTCATTTATTGGAGGACCCCCACTGCCTGTACACCAGACCTCCGACTGAGTGACCTGTCCAGCCAGATACCTGGAATACACCTCCAATATTAACGGCAGCCGCTCATGGTCTTACATTTGCTCTTGGTAATCTGGGTAAATGTTTAAAACCAGGAAAAAATTGGTTTATAGGGGATCTGTTTTAAATACCATTAAGTAAGGAAAACCTTTTAAAGCTCAAAAATTGTCAAAAATCACCCATTGAGAATGGACACTGAATCAATAAGCCCACAGAGTCCCATACTGTCTTTGATATGCTGTGGTATTTATTAAAAATCAGCAAAGCTCAGCCAAAACAAGATAAATTGCATTAAACAGTCCATAATAAAAATGAAAATTGAAAATCAAACCCAGAACCCTGATTGCAGAACCTTGATTCAAAAGTTGAAAAATTGTAAAAATGAGTCATTTGATCAAAAAGATTTAAAATCAAAGTCTCAAAATAACCCAATAAAATGTTCAATAAATCATCAAAAAGTTCAAAAAATCAGAATTAAAATCAAAATAAATCATAGTCCTTTAACTAAAACCTGATAAAAATACCTGATTAATTTGTTGGTTATATCTAAGAAACCTAAAGGGTGAGTTTTGGGGGGAAAAAAAAAAAGATGTGATCGCTGGTTTTCTTTCCTCAAAGCCCCTCTTGTCGAGAGGGAGTAGGGAGATAGGGAAGGCAGGGAAGGAACAAGTCTGCTGCGGCCAGCCAGATGCTTCCTCTTCGGGCTTGGGTGGTGGCCGCCTTTGGCCGGGAAGGAGCGATGAGTCGACTCCGATGTGGTGTTCCAACCCGGGGGAACTTCTGCTTTCTCCCGCTGTTGCTCCACGACGCCCGATGACTCAGCCTCCTGGCTGAGAGCTGGGGCCAGCAGCTGTAGCTTGTTCCTCTTTTTGCACAAGTGTTATTATAACACTTTAGCAGCAGATGTAAAAGTTGTTTAAAGGCTGAAGAATTGAGGCAGAAACTGGATCACTTCTCTTCTGGCGTTCCCCGTCTTCAGTCCGCTGCTCCGATGATGTTGCCTCATTGTAGACCTGTCAGAGAATTATGCATTGAGAATTATGCATTGGAAATACATGTTATCATTTCATAATGAATTTTGAACTATACTTGACTGCTGAATTGTACTTGCTGATTTGTACTATTCAACTATTGCCCTCTAATGAACATGTCTGATGATGTCTGGTAGGACTTACTAAGAACCCTAAAAATAATTGTTCTTGTCTGTACTGAAGTTTGGAAACTGCTGAATCGTTGTCTAATGAATCTTGTGATGTTGTTGACCGATGAATCTTGTGATGGAGAGTCTGATTTCTGTGTACCACCCACAAGGGTGCGGCAGTTATTGTGTAATTATTTCTAGCTTTTACTTTGTGTATATAAGGGAAGTGCTGACTATATGTGATAGCTTTTCACTCCCGTCTGTAATCAGAGGTGTGTGGTGATATGCTCCTTGCAAGTAAAATCTTTGATCATATTTATGTCTCGAGTCTGATTAAGGTACGAACCTAACAGAGTACTATTTTCTATGAGTTCTGAGTTTCAGATTCCTGACATTCGTGGTGCCGTGACCCGGATGGCCAATATCCAGACGGAGTGAGAGGAACAGCTGGATCTCCAGGTTGCAAAGTCCATGCATGGCCTGACCTAACAGTCAGCTTTTGGAAACCCGACTTCAGGGAACTCTGTGAGCGCCGCTGCCTCTGACTCTGTCTGGTGACGCCATCCGCCCGCATAACAGAGTCATAGAAGTGAGTGAATTTTATTTCCCTATTTTGAGAAGAAGCAGATTGTCAAGAACCACAGGTCAAGCTGACGCTAAGTAATGGTATTGTGTGGCGGCGACCCACAATTTTCCTGGTGGTAAAAATAATTGTTGTGTGAGAATCTATTTCCATCCAAAAAGTGAGCACAAATAATTTCAGGGTAGTGTGACGGCGTTTCACAGCTACATAAAAATGGGCAATCATATAGGAAAGACGGATAAACAAGGGAAAAGTAAACAGAAGAAGAGAGAAGACATTGCGCGCCGGACAGTAAAAAACTACAATAATAAACTAAGTGATAAGAAAAAAGTGAAGGATCCTAATAAGTATCTGAATAAATGGGAAAAGAATTTCTCATTCAAACCCACGTTGAGCGTGGATGAGTGTCAAGTGTTAGTGAGTACAATAGAAATGACGTCAAGAAATAGGGGAAAAAATAAAAGAACTAACAAACCCAACCCAGAATTACAATGCGCTACGCTTTGGGCAAATGCCGCGGCAGAAACTACAACAAAAGCAGATAAAGGTAAAAAGAAATATGCAGAGAAAGGAGCGGCGAGCACAAAAATAAATTTCCAAGCCGGCACCGGCTGCTCCAGCTCAGCGCCTCCGCCCCCTTACGCTAACACAGACTGTGAAGATCCTAAGGAGGGTCCATATGCTAAATTAATGGCGGAACTGCATAAAATAGAGAATGAAATTAAAACAACAGAAGAAATAAGTGCAAATTTTCCATTTATTGAAAGACCTATTTGTGTGCCAATTACTCATGAAACAGCCGGTGGTGGCAAAATTAAAACCAGTATAATTAGAACTGCCACTACCTACAAACCTTGGACCTTAGCAGAAATGCATAACATTGCAAAGGCTGTACCCAAACCAGAGAGTGATATAAAAAGGTGCACTGAAGAAATAGATGAGATTAGGCTGATGTATAATCCAAGTGCTGAGGAAATGATTAAAATTCTCAGAGTGATCCTAGGAGCTAAATTTGATTTATTTTGCCAAGATTTGGAGAATCATGCATGGGGAGATGGCGAATACCAACCAGAGAGAGATAGAGCTACTCTTGGTTATCTAATAGCAGAAATACTTGAAAGAATGTCAAGCCATTATAAACCCATTAAAACCCTCTCTGATGTGGCCATGACTAGGATGAAATCTGGGGAGGATATACAGGAATACTGGTGTCGCTTCAATAAAATATTTACAGATGTAGTGGGAGAAATAGACACTGCAAAAGAGCTTCTTTTGTTCAAATACACATTTTTAGACACTCTACCCACAGAACTTAAAGAGGCAATCAAAGTATCATGTGTGACACTTAAAACATGCACTCAGGAGGAATTCAAAGGTTATGTGTTTCATGTGGCTGAGGCAAAACTAAAAAAGAGAACCCCAACTAAACCGGTTCCGCTTTTTGCCTCTTCAGAAAGTGACACTGTATATGTGGCCCAAATGACAAGAGGAGGACCTAGACCGAGGACTAGGTATCAGATTAGGGAGAGAGATGAAGGAAATCAGGATGTGTGTTTTAATTGTGGACAACCTGGACACTGGTGGCGATATTGCCCCATGTCCAGGAGGCAGGGATTCTTTGAGAGAGGACGAGGAAGTAGAGGGAGAGGAAGGTTTGATGGATGGATGAGAGGAAGAGGCAGAGGGCCTTTTCAGGGACAAGGACAAAGCACTAACCCAGGACCCTCAGGGGGTCAAGGACAGCAGGAGAGGAGAGCATGACTAACCGACAAAGACCAGCTCTCCTCGGAGGACCAATTAATTATTGATGACCAAAAACGACGACTGGCTACAGCTGTAAATAGACTAACTGAGACTTTAGACTTGACTACTTTAAACATGTACTGCAGCACTACTGCAGCCCCCACCATTGTTTTACTGGTTAATGGGAAAGAAGTAACATTCCTGTGTGACACAGGAGCTACAAAAACAACAATGCGTGAAATTCCACCACAGTGTTTCCCTACAGGTGAAACTATAAGAGTCCAAAATGCTGGTGGAACTACCACAACCGAAAGTATTTGTGGCCCAGCAACCATAGTTGACCCAAATACTGGACACACCTGTGTCACTACGGTAGCAGTGGCACCCTCCTGCCCAGTGAACTTACTGGGTAGAGATGTGCTTTTTAAGCTAGACATCATTCTGGGTCCTGACAAGATTAAGGATGATTACACTATTCTCAGAAACCAGCATGCATTTTTTATGAATGATGAGGATTGTGATGACCACGGATGTGGTACCCTATATTCTTACAACCTCCAAATTGACAGCAAAACAGAAACTGAGCTCAGGTTAGAAAGCGCTAGACACATGACGAGTGTTCTTACCTGGTACCTTGTGAGAGATCTTCGTGAGCCAAAGCCACTGCATGTTACCATGAAGTACACTCACTGTTATGAGCCATTTGATTGTGTTTTGGCTGAAGCACTATACTGTGAGCCTACCATCACAGTGACAACACATCATCTTTATTTTAAAGCTGAGGGAGAAGCAGCACTGGATGTAGTACTGCCTCAAAACCTTCTACCCTTACATAATACAGGTACGCCCCCACACATGTCTATGAGGGGACCTGAAAAGTATTTTTGGGCAGATGCAGGCAAATTAGTCCAACAGGGACAGCAGGTAACAGACTGGAGGAACACAGACGTTTTGAATGTTGAATATTCCCCCACAACAATGTTGTATCGTGTTCCTATGCACATGTCCATCCTTCTGCATTTTGACATTACCTATTTGTGTGGAACAGAGCATCCACCTGACGTTTTAGGAATCACAGTACCGTCTGCTCCTGTATATGTTAATGAATGAGAATTACAGGTTTTACCTCAAACTTTGTGGGCTATAGGAAATGCGGACGTTGGGAAATTGAGAGGTGCTACTCCCGTGCAAATTCATTCTAATGGGAGAGGATTCCCTTACAAAAAACAGTATCCTTTAAAACCAGAAGCAATAGAAGGCATTCAACCAATCATCTCTGATCTGTTGAAAAGTGGAGTGATCATACCATGTCTAAATTCCCCTGTAAACACTCCTCTTTTCCCTGTAAAAAAGGCTCCACCTAGTACTGGATGGAGATTAGTCCAAGACCTACAAACTGTGAACGCAGCAGTTATACCCAGAGCTCCTTCCGTCCCCGACCCTCATACATTGTTAAACACTGTGGGTCATGATTCATCTGTTTTCTCAGTGATTGATCTCAGTAATGCATTTTTCACTATTCCAATACATGAAGATAGCCAGTTTTGGTTTGCATTTACCTTCAAGGGTAACAGATACACTTACACCAGACTGCCACAAGGTTACTGTGAGAGCCCAACCATTTTTTCACAAGAAATGTCAGCTTTAATGGCTAAGTTTACACCACCTGCAGGATCTAAAATCCTCCTGTATGTGGATGATGTGCTAGTAGCGTCAGCTACTGAGGAACAGTGTAAACAGGACACTCTGGCTTTGCTTCACTTCCTCTTTGACAGTGGCTTAAAATGCAGCAAGAAAAAACTGCAATTTTGCAGAAGCAGTGTCAAATTTCTGGGGCATACATTGTCGGCTGGAGGGAAAATGTTAGAAACATCACGAGTCAGTACAATACAGAACTTGCCACTCCCAAAAACAAAGAAAGAGCTCATGTCACTCTTAGGTACCCTGAATTACTGCAGACAGTGGTTACCCAACTTTTCACAACACACTGCACCACTGTATGCATTACTTCAGGGCCCTCAAGGCAACCTGCACTCCCCGGTTGTCCTTACTCCTGAGCATGAAGAAGCTATTAACCATCTAAAATCCATGCTATCTGATGTTTGTGCTCTACACATTCCTAATTATGAAGAGACATTTCATTTGTTTTGTGATGCTGTTGAAGGACACATGTCAGCTGTACTAACACAATTGCATGCTGGGCAATATAAACCTTTGTCTTATTATTCCAAAAGACTGGATTCAGTTGCTATGGGTCTCCCACCGTGCATGAAAACAGTTGCTGCCACGGTTGACGCTGTAAATGCGGTGCTGGACATTGTCCTGTACCATTCACTAGTCGTGCATGTACCACATGCTGTGGACATCCTCCTTTCAGAGCATGGCCACACCATGTTGTCAAATGCACGTTGCCTCCGTTACACCATGACATTACTCACACAACCGCACCTCACTTTTGTGAGATGTGCCTCATTGAACCCAGCTACACTGCTACCCTCTGCAGGTGACAACGCAGATCCACCAGATCACGACTGCATTCACCAGTCATTAACAGATTTTCTACCTCGCCCAGATCTCTCACAACAGGTAAAACAGGACTCCCTCTGGCTCTTTACAGATGGATCATCTACTAAATTGCCTGATGGGTCCACTTCAACTGCTTTTGCTGTGACTACCTTGACAGAGATCTTAATTGTTAAGAACCTGCCTCAACCAGCTTCTGCTCAAAAAGCAGAACTGCTGGCTCTGATTGCTGCTTTACACTGGGCTGCTAATATTGATGTCACCATCTGCACAGACAGCAGATATGCCTTTAATGCAGCACATTCTCACACTGCATTGTGGAAACTCCGAGGGTTCACGACCTCTTCTGGTAAGCCCACACAACACAGTGATCTCCTTAAGGAACTTACTGATGCTCTCAAACTTCCTAAAACACTGTCTATTGTCCATTGCCCTGCTCATACTAAAGGCACTGACCTGGTATCCAAAGGTAATGCTTTAGCTGACCATGCTGCTCACTGTGCTGCTAAGGGCCACCTGGCCACTAGTTTTGTGTCCTCCACAGTGGACCTTACCGTCCTACTGGACGAGCAACAGCAAATGACTATGCCTCCACACTCAGTCAAAACCTCCAATGGGGTTTATTGTACAGATGATGACAAAATAATTCTTCCTCCCTCCTTGTACCACTGGGTGGCGCTTCTGACACATGGCCGAGGCCACGTGTCAGCAGGGGGTATGAAGATAATAGCTGAAAAACATTTTTATTGCCCAGGCATCCTGAAGGAACTGAAAAAAGTGTGTCAACAATGTTTAGTTTGCATACAAAATAATGCTCAAGGTGCCATGAGAACAAGACAAGGTAGTTTTCCACCACCTAAAACACCCTTTTCACAGTGGTGTATGGATTTTATTGAGCTGTCTAAGGTTGGACAATTACAATATTGTCTGGTTCTCATCGACACATTCACCAAATGGACTGAAATACATCCAACTGCTAAAGCAGATGCCAAGTTTGTTTGTAAGGTTTTACAGAACAACATTTTTCCAACATTTGGCATTCCTGAAATCCTGTATGCAGACAATGGTACACATTTTACCGCACAGATGGTCAAGAACTTGACTTTCTCTGTTGGTACACAGCTGAAATTCCACACAGCCTATCACCCACAAAGTGCAGGCCTAGTGGAAAGGAAAAATGGGACAATTAAACAAATGCTAAACAAAGTGATGCAAGGTCAAGGACTCACCTGGCCTAAAGCATTAACTGTAGTTAAGCTGATAATTAATACCATTCCAGACAAGAGAAATGGCCTGTCTCCTTTTGAGTGTGCGTTCCACAGACCGTATGTATTACCTGAATTACTGCCACTGCAACCTGCTAACCCATACAAGACTTTGGGAGAGCATTTGAGAGTGTATAAACAGAATAAAGATTATATTGATTCTGTTAGGACTTTCTGTGATCCGCAGGTGGAGTTGGAAAACCCCCTGCAACCAGGTGATTACATCTTCATCAAAAATCACCACCGCAGAAACTGGACTTCTGTGAGGTGGGAGGGACCTTATGAGGTACTGTTAACCACTCCCTCAGCAGTACGGATTGCTGAAAGACCCTCGTGGATACATCTCTCGCATGTTAAGAGACTACAGGTACCCATTGACGACCTTCAACCACCTCTAGGGTAAGTCCAGGCTGGTTCATCCCAGACCCGGTGAAGATAGTGGCCTAAGTCTGTAGGTACACTCCCAGAGGTAACAGGCATCATGGAACCCTGGCAGCCCATCTTGGTCACAGCCATATTGACTTTTGTGGCTATTGCCCTAGTCACCGTACCCACCCTGGAGCGACGTAAACGATGGACTTATCACACAAACCACTGGTGGATCACAGAGGGAGATCATGAACCTGACCCAATATATTCTAATTCATGGTATCAATATGTTTCAAGTGTTGTCAAGTCTGTTAACAGGTCAAATTGTTATGTATGCTCTTATATGCCTAAATCAGCTAAACAGGTAACTATCTATGGAATGCACATGAATAAATCCCAGGCCAAATGTTATGCCAGTATGGCTGGAATTGGTTATCAGCATAATTATATTAAAATAGATGATAAAGATCCTTATTCCCGCGGCCTGAAAGATGGCACATGTGATAAAACATTCTGGGTAAATTGGAAAATCACCACTAAGCATAGGTTTAAACCACAAAGAATTGTTATGAAATATTCTGGCTATAACCACCCCATGTGTTACAAACAGTCAAAAGGTACAGAATTATATGGCATTACTGAAAACTGTGAGCAAACTGCAGTTCACGGTGAAGGAGCCCCAGTAGCATTAGGCAGAGCAAGCAATGGCACTTATTGGGTTCAAGGGGGATGGTGGCTGTGTGGACACAAGGCTTACCCTGTGCTTTCACCAGGTTGGACTGGTGTGTGTGCCCCAATATTTGTAAGTGATCACACATTCATAATTGATAAGGAAATGCAGCAACCCTCACGAACGAAACGACAAGTACTAGCGGTAAAACCACATGATCGTATTTGGGGAACAGATGTCCCTGAGAAATTTAAACTATGGACTAAGAGTCAAAAGATTGCCCTCTCATTGTTTCCTTGGGAAGGAGTTGCAAAGTTAATGCTCCGTATGGAAACACTACACTATAGACTTGGGCTGTTCATTAACGCTTCCTATGATATTGTGAAATTACAAAATACTGAACTTGATTCTCTTAGGGAATTGGTACTGATGCATCAAATGGCCTTGGATTTGCTTACAGCTGCTGATGGAGGAATATGTGTCAAATTTAATCTTACCTGCTGTACTTATGTCCCAGATAATGTACACAATAACAACATGACTAATGCCCTTACTGCTTTACGTAATATCCAAAAAGCCATGTCTGCAGATTATGTGACAGATCAAGGTTGGTTGCAATGGTTCCTTTCAGGTGTCTGGTGGCAGGTAATTTTGAAGAGTCTTATACCACTTGGTGTGATTTTGATCTGTATGTTATTTTTCTGTTGTTGTATCATTCCATGTATCATTCCATGTATCAGATCCATGATATCCCGCGCTCTTTCACAGCATGCATTCATGTTCCAACAAACTCTTCTGGCCATTTCCCCTGAAGGACAATATGGACAATATGCCCCACTGTCCCGAGAGACTGATGAAGGCTATGAGACTGCTGTTGGCCATAACCCCAATCCTGTGGAAAATGATGACTGTACTCCTGTATAAATTTGGAAATGATGCTTTGTGACGTCAATGTAGAAAATCTGTGCTGAAGTTACATTGTACTGATGTTTGCATGTGATGAAAATATTATGAAACGATAAACAGGAGGGAATGTCAGAGAATTATGCATTGAGAATTATGCATTGGAAATACATGTTATCATTTCATAATGAATTTTGAACTATACTTGACTGCTGAATTGTACTTGCTGATTTGTACTATTCAACTATTGCCCTCTAATGAACATGTCTGATGATGTCTGGTAGGACTTACTAAGAACCCTAAAAATAATTGTTCTTGTCTGTACTGAAGTTTGGAAACTGCTGAATCGTTGTCTAATGAATCTTGTGATGTTGTTGACCGATGAATCTTGTGATGGAGAGTCTGATTTCTGTGTACCACCCACAAGGGTGCGGCAGTTATTGTGTAATTATTTCTAGCTTTTACTTTGTGTATATAAGGGAAGTGCTGACTATATGTGATAGCTTTTCACTCCCGTCTGTAATCAGAGGTGTGTGGTGATATGCTCCTTGCAAGTAAAATCTTTGATCATATTTATGTCTCGAGTCTGATTAAGGTACGAACCTAACAGAGTACTATTTTCTATGAGTTCTGAGTTTCAGATTCCTGACAAGACCGCCGAGAAAGTGAACATTTGGGGCAGAATAGGCTTGGTTTTTATAACCTTCGCCCAAGTTCTCTGATTGGTCCCAAACTCACCCTAGGCTTTCTTGGCCCCTTATGATTGGCTTAAAGTCATATTTATATAATACCATTACTTCATTTCTGCACATGTTCAGGCTAGTCAGTTCTCGTAAACCATGTGACTGATCAGGCGCTCATGACTCATGGCCTTTCCCGCTAGCCTCTCAGCATTTTCCATTACCAAAATACCTCAGTTCGCTGGACATCTGTGCCCATTTCCTCATTTCTAACACATTTCCAGTAAACAGGGTTCTTTCCAGCATATCACAATCTGTCTTGCGTAAAACCTTCTATTGTGCAGTTAAAAGATACATATAATCATACAGTTTGATTACATTCATCATTTCAGGTGATTACATACATTCCATGTACTTTTAACTCAATGAGCATATTGATTTACTAATCATACAGAAAATATCACATAGCATGGCATATGCAATTTAATATGGCTTGTACATTCAGTCTCTGTGATTCACCAATGTTGTCTGTTGCCATCTTTTCTGAATGCTGGATTTTGGGCCTTCTGATAATTCCTCTCATTTTGCTGGTTACCCTGAGTGGATCTTTGAAGCCTGTTATGATCAGCAGCAGAATTGCCCATTTTGCTTCCATAGGGGGTATATCGGTGTGATGGGGAAGGCCGACCACCTTCTACCCTTTGGCGGTGATTAGGGTCGTGGCGTGGGGTATTCGAACACAGTATACACTGTTCGAAAGGGAGAAGGAAGAAGTGAACACTTATTAATTCCATCTCCTCTTTTCCATAGATACACCCATGTGAATTTTATACAAATTACCACCTTTAAGACCCCAAGTAAACAATTTACTGTATTTTTTACAAATCAACATTAACACCCATCCATTCTAACATACATTGATGTCCATACATCAAAACCAGCCTCAAACAACACAGATATACACAGTGCTGTCCCACCCACCATTCCATAGTGTCCCAGAATGTCCCAGAGTGAACATAATGAATCGTACATATAAATACTACCCTTCTAACATATATCCTTGCAAATGGTGCTTATACCTCTTTTTGAATTGATTTCTGTTTGTACATAGTTTCAGTTCCGGCTCCAGACTGTTCCACAAATCCACCCCACAGACAGATATGCACATACTTTTCTTGGTTGTACGTATCTTGGGTTTTGTAAAGTTTAAGTCTCCTCTCAAATTATGATCATTGTCTCTTTTTTAAATATTTTTTGTATATTAGTTGGGAGTTGATTATTAATTGCCCTGTACATTACTTGTGCTGTCTTAAATTTAACTAAATCGATGAACTTTATGACATGTGACTATAAGAACAACGAATTGGTATGGTCTCTATATCCTACATTGTTTATTATCCTTATAGCTCTTTTTTGTAATGTGCATATTGACTGTAGGTTGGTCTTGTAGGTGTTTCCCCAGACTTCTACACAGTAGTTAAGATAAGGTAAAAACAGTGAATCGTACAATAAGATCAATGATTTATAGTCCAAGATGTGTCTTGTCTTCCCCAGTATGCCTATACATTTTGCTAACTTAGCCCGGATGTGACTGATGTGAGGTTTCCAGCAGATTTTATTGTCTAGCGTCACCCCCAGAAACTTATTTTCCTGTACTGTTTCTATTCTGGTATCATCTATCATTACCATTATTTCATGATTTATTTTATAATTTCCAAACAACATAATCTTTGTTTTTTTTAGATTTAGAGATAATTTATTTTTGTTGAACCACTGCGTTAATTTTTCCATTTCAGTTGTGACCACCTCTAAAACCTGCTGCAAATTCTCACCAGTGCAAAGGATATTTGTGTCATCCGCAAACAAAATAAATTTCAGAATTTTTGATACTTGGCATATGTCATTTATATACAAAATAAAGAGTTTGGGTCCCAAAACTGACCCCTGGGGCACACCACAAGTGATGTCCATGAAGGGTGATTTGTGCTCACCAATTTGTACAAATTGTTGTCTGTTACTTAAATAACTTTCCACCCAACTCAGTCCTACCCCTCTTATCCCATACCTTTCCAGTTTCCTTAGTAGTATTCTGTGGTCAATGGTGTCAAAAGCTTTCTTTAAATCTATAAATACTCCTACAACAACCTTTTTTTTTATCTATACAACTAGTAATTTCTTCTATAAGTTCTATCAGTGCCAAAGATGTAGATTTATCTGCTCTAAAACCATACTGGCTATCTGTAAGGAGGTTGTGTTTTTCATTGAAATCATCCAGTCTCTTAGTGAAGATTTTTTCAAGTATTTTGGAGAATTGTGAGAGTAAAGAGACTGGCCTGTAATTTGTGAAGTGATGACTGTCTCCTGTTTTGTATAGAGGTATTACTTTTGCTATTTTCATTTTGTCTGGAAATGTACCAGTTTGAAATGACAGGTTACAGATGTGGGTGAGTGGCTTAACAATTCCCTCAATTACTTTTTTCACTATTGTCATGTCAATTTCATTCCAGTCCGTTGATTTTTTGTTCTTAAATTTACTCACAGTCTCGATAATTTCCTATTCAGTAACTGCACCCAAAAAGATTGTGTTTGGATTTCAATCTTCTATTTCATTCACAGAACCACTGTAGTTTGTTTCTGGTTTCACTATTGATTTTGCTAATTCAGGACCAACGTTTATAAAAAAATTTATTGAAACCACTGACCACATCTTCCGTATTATTTATCAAATTGCCATTTTCGATAAAATATTCTGGATAATTTGCATTCTTAGGACGATTACTAATAATCCCATTGAGTACTTGCCATATTCCTCTTAAGTTATTTTTGTTATCCTCTAGTATTCTGTTGTAATATTCTTTCTTACAGGTCCTCATTATAGTAGTAAGCTTATTTTTATATCTTTTATATTTGATCTCAGCTTCCACTGTTCTGCATTTAATGAATTGTTTATATAATGTATTCTTCTTTTTACATGCATTTATTAACCCCTTGGTGACCCAAGGAATATTTTTTTTTTTTGTTGTCTGTCACTGTATTGTTTTATAGGACAGTATTTATTGTACAATGATTGAAATATTTGTAAAAAATTATCATATGCTTTATTTATTTCATTTTCATCATAAACTATCTTCCAATCTTGTATTAATAATTCCTTTGTCAGTAAATACATTGATTCTTCGGTTCTTATTCTTTTATATTTAATATTTTTGGTATACTTTTTCTTCCTATAATCACATTGATAGACAACAAAAATCGGCAGGTGGTCACTGATATCATTCAATAAAAGCCCACTCCTGACATTATTTTCCATAATGCTTGTGAATATGTTATCTATTAGTGTGGCACTGTGTGACGTGATTCTGCTAGGTCCGGTAATTGTTGGATGTAAGCCCATACTGTACATTGTGTTGATAAATTCTTCTGTCAAACTGTTGTTTTGAGTTCATCAGATCTATATTGAAATCCCCACAGATGAACATAACTTTATGAGTTAGTTTTGCATACATTTTTTCCATCCAGTCCTTAAATAAGTCAATGTTTGATCCAGGTGTTCTATATACACAGCTCACTACTACATTCTTCACATTGTCAAGACAGATTTCTATTGTAATACATTCAAATAAATATTGAATGGCTCTTTAAACTGATGTAAATAATCTTTAATGTTATTAAAGTTGGCATAGAGACTCCTGCTGTTGAAGTGGATCATAGAAATATTGAAATCAGATGTGACCATTGTGTTAAACTGTTCATCTGTGTAGTAATTACAGTCATTATTGATGGAGCTAAATAAATTATTATCAGGGTCTATGTTAAATTCTACGTCCTGTGGGTTGTGATCTGTGTATTCAAAAACTTTTAGTTCCTGTTGTTCCTGTTTGTTGATCTTTTGATTCATGTTGTTAAATATTTTGTTGCAGATGAGTAAAATCCTTCAGTGTCCTACAGTTGTCTGAATTGTTGCTGTGACTCCAGTTCATAATATTCATTGATATTTGTCCAGTTCCATAATATTACGGATATTAATGACCTTGGCTTCTTCAGGTGATCCGTTTAATTTGATGTATATTTTACAGTTTGATGTCCAGGTGTTTGAATCTTTTTCTGCTTTTTCATGTATCTTGCTTTCCTGGCTATTTCTGCGTTTTCTTTCGTGAGGTGCTCGTTTATGTAAATGTTCGTTCCTTTCAGCTTCCTACCTTGTTTCAGTAGCGCAGTCTTGTGTTTTCTGTTTACAAACCTCACGATCACAGCCGGTTTGTCGCCGTTTTTCCTGGGCAGAGGGTGGCAGGACTCAATATTGTTGCAGTCCAGCTGAATTCCCTTCGACTGCATGAAGGCCGACACTTGTTGCTCAGCGGATTCCTCTTCCAGCTCACTTCCACTGCTGTCTGCGGCCACTGCTCTCGCGTATGATCGGGGTCTAATGTGGAGCCCCGTGATGGTCACGTCGTTCACCCGAGTGTTCTGCTCCATTTCCACCATTCTGCTCTCCAGATACGCCAGCCTCTTGTCTTTCTCAGCGTTCTGGCTCCGCACCGCTTTTATTTCCTCTACTAGGTCCAGGATGCTTCTTAAGATAAGATAAGATAAGATAAGATAAGCCTTTATTAGTCCCACAACGGGGAAATTCCAGGATTGCAACAGCACAGGGATAGCAACACTCAGAGCAACAATCAGAAGGCAAGAAAAAAAAACAAGCAAGCAAGAGCAGCTAATATACATATGTACATATTACTATAAAATATATATATACACACACACACAGACACACAGTGCAGAGCATTGTAGCTGGATGGAATAAATATATGAATATATGAACACACAGTGCAGAGCATTGTAGCTAGATGGAATAAATATGTAAATATATAAACACCCACAGTACGGAGCATTGCAGCTAGGTGGAATAAATATGCAAGTATATAAACACACACAGTGCGGAGCAATGTAGCTAGATGGAATAATATGTAGATATATAAATATAAACACACCCAGTGCTGAGCATTGTAGCTAGATGGAATAAATATGTAAATATAGACTTCCGGTTATGGCTGCCACGTAGGACGGACGTGTCTCGCTCTGCTCTGCTCCTGGAAAAAAAAAAATCGGCAAATAACTCTCTCATTTGGGACAGAACGTATCCCAGCATTTGGGCGAAGATATGTCGGCGAAGCCTAAGGCTGGAAAACCAGGAAAAGGAAAAAGCGAGCCGCCGAAACAGTCCAAATTAACGGACTTTCAGGTCTGTGACGCAGTAAACAAAACTCCATATATGGCGGAGGAGGCTGGCAACGCTGCGATATCCGCGGGGAATGGCGCAGATGCGCTGATGGCTGCCATGAGTTCAATGAGAGCGGACTTTTCCTCTAGATTTGATGGGATTATGACAGCGTTGGAAGGAATAAGAAAGGAATTGGGTGACTGTGTAGAACGAACGGCGCAGATGGAGCTCCGTCTCGCTAGTGCTGAAGATGACGTCACCCGTCTTCAATTAAAGGTGCGCACTTTGGGAAAAAAAAATAAATCTTTGGAAGATAATATTTTGGATTTGGAATCTCGGTGGAGACAGAATAATTTGAGGCTGGTGGGTCTTCCAGAGGAATCAGAAGGTCGGGACGTATGTTCCTTTCTGGAAAAGTGGATTCCGGAGGTGCTGGGCAGCGAGGAGTTGCAATCAGCAGTGGTTCTGGAAAAAGCACATCGTATTGGCCCACGGAGAGATAAGGGACCGCCGAGGACCTTAATTATGAAGTTTCTTAGCAACAGAGACAGGATGAAGATCTTCAACGCTGCACGAGCTAAAAAAGGAGAGATTAAACACCAGGACCAGCAGGTGCGGTTCTACCCAGATTTGGCCACAGGAATCCAGCAATTGAGGAAGCAGTTTGATCCCGTACGTAAGGAGCTGCGCAACCTTGGGATTCGTCATGGTGTAATCTATCCTGCGAGACTGCTGACCACGTATGAGGGCAGAACCCACATCTTCAAGACCCCAGAGGAGGCGCAGGAGTTCATCAAGAAGATCAAAGAAGAAGAAGAGACTGGTGGGAGCTAAGCATGAACAAAATATAAGGTAGAATAATTAAGCATTTGCACAGGCATCTGACTGACTTGAAGTAAATAGTAAGTTTACAAAATATAGATTGTATTATATATTAAAAAAACAAAACAAAAACAAAACAAACAAAAAAAAAAAACTATGATGTACAAAGTTGTTAAAAATTTTGGAGTTAAGTTGGAAAACTACAGAGGAGAGTTAATGTTACATCATTAAAAGCAGTAGAGTTAGGGTGATTGGGAGGATGAAGAAGGAGTGGCTTAGGCTGTTCCCCGTGGGTGTGGAACGGTCGATGGCTATATCGGGAGACAGAATTTTTCTTTTGATTTTGGGGGGTTTGCCACAAGTGTGGGAAGGGGAAATTTGTTTGTGTGTAGTTTGTAGGATGAATGTTCAACCACTCATGTTTTTGCTTCTCTGTATGAGCATGTTTACACTGCAAGGTAATCCCAAACTCTCTATTGATCATGGACCAAAGTGTTAATCTTAATTTAACTTCATGGAATTGCAGAGGTCTACAAAATTTAAAAAAACTTAAACAAGTTATGAATAAAATAAAGGACATGGGTTCAAGAATTGTGTTTTTACAAGAAACTCATCTGATAGAGGAGGATGTTAAAAGAATTAGGAGTAGATGGCAGGGAAGTGTATTCACCTCTTCATTTTCATCCCGAGCCAGGGGAGTTATGACTCTCATACATAAATCAGTTCCTTTTCAAGTGAAAAATGTAATTGGAGACAAATTTGGAAGATATGTAATCATTCAAGGTTCTTTGCTATTAGAAAATATAAATCTTGTGAACTTATATGGTCCCAATATAGATGATCAGAAGTTCTTTGCTAATTTATTTCTCATCTTATCATCACTTACAGGGCAACATATAATAGCAGGGGATTTTAATTGTACATTGAATCCAGGTGTGGATAGATCAACAGGACTGGATTGTACGCACATTGGATGTAGGATGACTATTAATCATTTTATGAAAGAATTGAGATTGTTAGATATATGGAGAGAAATGAAACCACAAGTTAAAGCCTATTCTTGTTATTCCAGTACCTACAAGACATTCTCACGTATTGATTATTTTTTGATTTCCACAGAATTAAGGTCCAAGATTCAAAACTGCTTTTATGATAACATCGTGATCTCTGATCATGCACCCTGTTGTCTAATATATGTAGATAAAAAATTGACAAAGGAATCAGGTAGATGGCAATTTCAGCATAAATGGCTTCAGGATGAGGAATTTGTCAAGTATATAGAAAAACAGATAGACGAGTTCTTTGACATCAATACTACACAAACATCAGCATGTGTAAAGTGGGAGGCTTTCAAAGCTTTTATTAGGGGACATATTATTAGTTATACAGGATCAAAATCTAAGAAGACTCGAGAGGAGAGAGCTAAATTGGAACATAAAATAAAAAGTCTTCAGGAAAAAGTGTATGCAGGAAGTGACCCAAGGTTGGAGAATGAATTACTGATTTTGAGAGCTGAATACGACAAAAAATCAGCGAATAGAGCTGCCTCGAGTCTTCTAAGATTGAAACAATCTTTTTATGAACAAGGTGAAAAATCAGGAAAATTATTAGCATGGCAGATTAAACAATTGGAAATTAAAACACCAATTACCAGTATTATAAGTAACGGACAGGTAGTTATAGATCCTTTAGAAATTAATAGAGCCTTTAGAGATTACTATGAAAAATTATATGATACCAAAAATGAACCTGATTTAACAAAACTAAATGGGTTTTTGAACGAACTATCTATACCGTGTATACCAAATGAAAACAGGGAGATATTGGAGTCTAAAATTAGTCAAGAAGAAGTTGGGCTAGCCATTGATAATATGAAATCAGGAAAAAGTGCAGGACCAGATGGTCTTCCAGTTGACCTTTATAAAAAATTTAAGAATAAATTAATAAAACCTTTTTTGGAAATGGTTTTAGAAGCATTTCAAAATAATAATTTACCATCATACATAAATAATGCCTTAATTATACTGCTGCCAAAACCAGGTAAGCCCTCTAATAAATGTGAAAATATGAGACCAATAAGCCTATTAAACGCCGACCTTAAGATAATCTGTAAAATTTTAGCAAGACGAATACAAGAAATTTTACCAAATATTATTAATCGAGATCAGAATGGCTTTATAAAGGGTAGACAAGGCTTCCATAATGTAAGAAGACTATTTAATATTATTTATTTTAATAAAGAAGCACCGGATACAGCTCTCCTATCATTGGACGCCGAAAAGGCCTTTGATAGAGTTGAATGGCCCTTTCTTTTTGAAGTCCTACAAAGGTTTGGACTTGGAAATAATTTCATAAAATGGGTTCAAATAATATACAATAATGCTACAGCAGAAATCCTAACAAATAACAATATTTCAAAACCAATAAAAATCAATAGAGGATGTCGACAAGGCTGTCCACTTTCACCTTTACTGTTTACTATGGCAATTGAACCTTTAGCGATAGCGATACGTTTACATTCACAAATATATGGAATTAAAGTTGGACCAACAGAACATAAAATCTCCCTGTACGCCGATGATATAATTTTGTTTATGTCGAATCTAAAAAAATCAATTCCAACCTTGTTGAATTTAATAAAGAATTTTGGGGAAATATCAGGATATAAAATAAATAAAACTAAATCTTCAATATTAATGCTAAATGAGACCCAGAGAAATTACCCAGCCCCTGAGGCAAATCAATTCAATGTTGTAAATCAGTTTAAATATTTAGGAATCCAAATTATGCCTAAGCTAGAATCAGTCGCCAGCGTCAACTATGAAGCCTTAATGTCAGATATCAATGAGTTAACTCAGAGATGGATGTCACTACCAATGTCGATGATCGGGAGAATCAATATACTTAAAAGTAATATTTTACCTAAAATACTTTATTTATTTCAATACATTCCCTTATCACCACCTTTAGATCTATTCTCAAGAATTAAAAAAAAGTTAGTGGAATTTATATGGAACAACAGGAGGGCTAGATTACGTCTGTCTTTATTATATTTACCATTTGATCGTGGAGGTCTGAAATGTCCAAATTTTATGTTGTATTATTGGTCGGCACAACTGAGGTCTATGACATATTATTTTTCATCAAATGATCTCCCTCACTGGACTGAAATGGAATCATACAATTTACCTTTACCTCTTCCCATATTCATATACTCAGATTCGGCAAAAAAATTACAAAAACAAGTTAAAAATCCATTTGTAAAGCATATGATCAAAATATGGTGTGAAGCTAAAAACTATTTAAAAGAACCACAGTTATTGTCACAATTTAGTCCAATATGGGGTAATCAATATTTTAAACCAGGGAGAGCGGACGCTGTATTTAAAGTATGGAATTTAAAAGGGATACAAAAGATTCAGGATTTATATTTGCCATGTGCAGACAACATAATGTCTTTTGAAGAGCTGAGGATCAAATTTAATCTCAATAGAACACATTTTTTTAAATATCTTCAACTTAGAAACTTTATTCGATCAAATCAAAATAAAGCTCTCACTCGACCTATTTATTCATCCTTGGAAAAAATGATGATGAAAGATAGTAAAAGAAAGGGTATTATTTCAGAGTTTTATAACTCATTGACACTATCTTCAAGTGAAAATTCACTGAAAAGATTAAACTACTGGAAAGAAGATCTGCAAATTGAAATTTCGGAGGAACAATGGGAATTGGCTTGTACAGAAGCTCAAACCAAATCAATAAATGCACGCCTTAAATTGATACATTTCAAATGGTTAATGCGGATGTATGTTACACCGGAGGAGTTAAATAGATATAACAAAAATATACCAGATACATGCACAAAATGCATGGAAAGTAAAGGAACCCTATTTCATTGTTTATGGGAATGTAGATTAATAAGAATGTTTTGGGAAGAGGTGAGGGTAACAATTGAAAAAATAATCTCAAAACAAATCATACTGAATCCTAAACTGTTTTTGTTGGGTCTGTACCCAGAAAAGCATAATTTTAATAAAAGTGAAAGAACATTCATAGACCTCAGTTTGCTTAATGCCAAAAAATGTATTGCACTATTATGGAAAAAGACTCATAGACCAGATGTGACTCAGTGGTTAAGACAGATGTTAACAAACCTTCCATTAGAAAGAATAACATATATACTGAAATCAAAGGAAATTGTGTTTGAGAATATATGGAGACCTTTTATTGATTATGTAAAAAATTTAAACATAACTCTTGAAGAAGAAGGTGAATGATGTGTGTGGACCTTGTAAATTCCAAACTGGTGAACATAATATGTATACTTATGTATTGGATTGTCTAGACTAAACAGAGGAGCATTGTTGAAGACTTGATTTTGTTGGTGGTTGTTGGTGTTTTTAGTGCATTTTTTTTTTTTGTAGTACTTTAGCGTTAGTGTTTGATTGTTTGTATCATGTTTGTTAAAAAAAAAAAAAAGGTTCAATAAAGATATTGTGGAAAAAAAAAATATGTAAATATATAAACACACACAGTGCAGAGCATTGTTGCTAGGTGGGATGAAACAGCATAACCGTCTATTTAGTTATCCTACATGGTATGATTATGTGCCCATACATATTCTCACCCTCCATAGCGACCGGTATGTTCCTAGTTGTATGCCGGAGAGGACCATTGTGTAAGTCTATTGCATCTTTTGCATTCAAAAAAACTATTAGTTTGTTACGTCTTTTTGCTATCTCTGCGAGCAGCCCTGCTTAGGTTGTACAGTCTGACAGCCGTTGGTAGGAAGGACCTACGAAACCTCTCGGTTGTGCACCTGGGATGATGTAGTCTGCTGCTAAATGAGCTCCTCAGTGCATCCAGTATGTCCTGCATAGGGTGGAACTCGGACTCCAGCAGAGATGACAGTTTAGCCACCGTCCTTCTCTCTCCTATCTCCTCCATCGGATCAAGGCGCTGCCCCAGGACAGAGCTAGCTTTCTTAATCAGTTTGTTCAGTCTCTTCCTATCGGCTGCAGTAATGCCACTGCCCCAGCAGACCACTCCAAAAGTGATGGCTGATGCCACCACCGTGTCATAGAATGACTTCAGCAGCGCCCCTTGTACACCAAAAGACCTGAGTCTCCTCAGCAGGAACAGCCTGCGCTGTCCCTTCTTGTAGAGTGCGTCAGTATTGTGTGACCAGTCTAGTTTATTGTTCAGATGAATACCCAGGTACTTATAGGATGTCACCATCTCGATGTCTGTTCCCTGTATATTTACTGGTGCTGTGAGGGGCTGCCCATGCCTGCGGCAGTCCACCACCAGCTCCTTAGTTTTCCTCGCGTTGATCTGGAGGCAGTTCCGATGGCACCAGTCCACAAAGTCCTGGATAAGCCCTCTGTACTCAGCTTCATCTCCGTTGGAGATGAGACCAACGATCGCAGAGTCATCAGAGAACTTCTGTAGATGGCAATGTGTTGTGTTGTGTGAGAAGTCCGCAGTATAAAGAGTGAACAGGAAGGGAGCCAGCACCGTTCCCTGGGGGGCCCCCGTGCTACTGATGATCGTGTCGGAAACACAGTCCCGGGTTCTCACAAACTGAGGCCGGTTCGTGAGGTAGTCCAGGATCCATGATGACAGGTGCTGGTCCACCCCTGCGCGCAGCAGCTTGTCCCTCAGGATCATCGGTTGGATGGTGTTGAAAGCACTGGAGAAGTCAAAGAACATGATCCTCACCATATTCCCGGGCTTCTCCAGGTGGGACAGAGAACGGTGAAGGAGGAAGATCACCGCATCCTCCACCCCAATGCCATGCTGGTAGGCGAACTGGAGTGGATCCATCGCTGGTTCCACCAGGGGGCGGAGATGAGCAAGGAGCAGTCTCTCCAGGGTCTTCATCAAGTGGGACGTCAAGGCCACCGGTCTGTAGCTGTGTTTGCTGCGTCTTTACAGCGGAAATCTCTTCCGCCAAGAAATCCAGCGCTTTTTTTATTTCATCCATCTCCTCATTCTGCAGAGCTCTCTTGGGACCCATTATCCCGGCCGATGATCGCTGATTTTGATTGTAGGAAAAAAAAAAAACACACGTGGGAGAAATCCCTTTGTTTTCCCTGAGCGTGACGGGCCCGATTGCCTCACCAGCCACTACTGGCAATTTCTCCTTTTTTCTCACGAGCAGGTTCACTCTCCAGCGGCAGCAACAAAAAAAAAGCTCAAAACGCCAGCTCCAAACTGCGTTCTAACTGCGTTTAACTGCCTTTTAAACAGTAATGAACTGGGAGCCTTTACCTGTGCGTCCTCACCCTACAGGAACCGGAAGTGAATGATATATTATTATTATATATTATGAATATTATCTTCAACATATTATAATTTAAGAAAACTCTGTTTAAAATTGAATCACCCTTTATTGTCATTCAACCATACAACCAATCATGTACAGTCGAACAAAATTGTGTTTTATCCTATCTACAGTGTTAATCACACACACCCCATGTGTAGAATCAGAAGGGCCGCTGTCATGCAAGGCGCCGCCACAGATTTCCCTCCTCCATTCCATTATGCTGAGCACCAAGCTGGACAGCAGGAAGTTCCGCTTTTATATGGTCTTCGGCATGACCCGGCCGGGATTTGAACCCCTGCCTCCCGGGTGTGGGCCAGATGCTCTACCAACTGAGCCACCACTCCGGTTTGTGTGTGTGTGTGTTCATTCCGCACATATCTCCTGAACCGTTTGTCGGACTGGCCTCAGATTTTATGCGTCCTTTGCTGAGGTTACAAGTGTGTGCATCCCCGAATTTCAACCTCCCCAGATATGTGGAAGTTTAGCAGGGGAAATCTTTATTGAACGTCCATAGGCGAGCTATGGACGATCATAGTTATGACATAGCTATGACATCTTCTGTGTGTCTATGATGTCATCGTGACCCTGCCTGCCTGATGTAGGGAGGCATCACCGAATGAGTGATGCCATAGATCAAAGGCAGCTGAGTGGCATCATAGATCAATGGCAGGCATCACCATGGTTACTGTGATGTCATAGATCAAAGGCAGGCATTACCATGGTTACTGTTGCCAGGCAGACACATCATCAAAGATCAAAGGCAGGCATCACTGAACGAGTGGTGACGTCAAAGATCAAAGGCAGGTTTCACCATGGTTACTGTTGCCATGGTAACAGTAACTTTATACAGGCATGCAAAAATGCTTGTTTACACTTGCTTTCTATGGGCATGTAGAAATACTTGTGTTAGAAAAATTCCTGAAAACCTTCAGTCAAAAACCAGGCTGGATCAGAGTTTCAGCAAATTTAATTACACTGGCCAGTGGAGAACAATACAAAAGTAGTCTCAGAGCCTATTCTCAGTTCTATAAGCCCTCCGTTACCTGAGAGGTGGAGGGGCAAATTGTCCATCATGATTGGTCCAGTACATCTGGTCAAAACTTGGTGTACAGATTATCTTTTCTCAGAAACCATGACGCTCACTCTGTACCAGTTGCAGAGATGCCGCACAGGCTAAACTTAAAACAAGATGATAACTAGTGCAGATGTAACCTTGACACTTTTACACGGACTCTAAGACAGGCTCTGAGACAAATAAGACAAATATGAAATTTATTTATCATTCCCCCCTTTGATGCCATGCAAGGCATTAGAAAAGAACAGTTCATGGCATCTAAAACCCCATCTTTCAGCTATGCTAAGCTCCAATGCATTTGTGTGCAACAGATCCTAACTATTATTTATAATTGTGTATTTATAATTTTTCTGCATTGATGTATGTGGTTATTGTGTATATTTTTTATCTTGATTCTTTTTTCTAAAGCCCATCCAGGGACAAGAGTTGCAAATTAGCTAATAGCTATACACTCTATGTGCAACACATCAGATTGATTGTCTTTGATTAATTGTCTATGTTTATTGCACTGTCCCTGTCAAATAAACTAATCTACTACTACTAGCTATCGATGGGGAAGGTCCGCCATCGGCCCTGCTTCCCCAGGCACCGGCTAAACATTTTAGTCCTTTAGGAGGAGAAATGAAACAATAAAGTCATTGATCAATACAGAAAATCATTAATGGTAGAAACAGTGAAAGCAAAATGATGATAAAATGATAATAAAAGGATATAGTAAGGGTATATGTGTGTTATAGTTATGTGTCATTGCAGCTTATAAAAACAAACATAAAAGATAAAACAAAACAGTAATCATAATAAAGTATAATGATAAAATGTAAAAACAAAAATAAGAATAACAAAAAAACAAAATAAAAGTAAAAATAATGTTTCAAACTTCACATCATGATCATGCAACTCCTTTCGGTTTTCTGCATGTCAGTCATACTTTTACTCTGTACTTGGGTCATGGAGAGGCACCTTGAGCTCACGCTGTTTGTTCATCATCCCCATGATCCCTGGTAACTGCACTATGGTACATCACTAAGTTAACATGAACAAGTCTCATCATCATACTACAGATACAGGGAATGGCACAGGAAAAGGCCAAAAATAATACCACCAAAATCACTAACAGGTTCATAATGAGACTTCTCCATGGAGAAAGTAACCAATTCAACCAGTTTTGTTCATCAGCAACATCGTACTTGGCCGCGGCAGCCTGTAAGGCAATGAGGTTGCGTATGGCCAAGGCAATCACGTGACCATCTGCATCATTTTCAGGGATAAAAGTACAACAATAATTTCCTACAATTACACACACGCCCCCTCAGGCAGCAGTTATCTGATCAAGAACCATTCTATTCTGAGCCAACATAAAGCTGTTAATTCCTCATGCATACCAGAAAAAGCAGATAATGAAAAATTCACAAATGACTGTAATCTATAATTAGTTGTTTCAATCCATAAGGTGTTCTTAGCCACTCCCACTAAAGGGAATAAGGAGGTAAATACCTCCTGCCACATGGTTTCTAACTTGAATTCTTCCGGCACATCTATGCCCCAAATGGGATCATGTCGTGCAAAGGAGGCATCCCTCCTCACCCTGCCCACCTGTCCTGCCGACAATATGATGGTATGGTCAATCACAACTATGGGGGCACACACCCCTCCCCAATTCATGGTCAGGTGAGAGTAGGTACAATGGCCACACAGCTATCATCCCCCTGTCACCATATGCGTGTGATGCTTGTAAGAATCACAAATGGCAGCACTACAGAGCTCCTGCAGGGTGACATTTCTTTCCAGACTTCTAGACTGACAAAAAGGATCTTCAGGACAACTTTTGCCCACTTCGTTGGTCCAGCAGGTAGGGGGCGAAATGTACTACGCACTGTTGCACAGTTAGAAAGCGGTAAGCTGCCCAGAGAGATGTTTCCACACCCTTTTAGACAAAAGGAGAAATTCCCCGGCAAGATTAACCTTGCCTTCACCAAGTAAGGGGTGTCATCGTGTCTCCAGTCAGTGGAGTCATAAGCAATGTGACAGGCATGATTCAAAGTAATGCTTGCTGTACTATTTCTATACATAGCTTCTTGCAAGACACAAACAGCTTGTGTTAGTTCCATTAGTTTAGCAGTGACAGATATTTGACCAGCTGAGAGTGGGAGCAAAGAACACATATAGCAATTTGAATGATTAGCTGATTTGTAGCATACTTCCACCACACATTACCAGCATAAACATGATCCTGATGGTCTGGACCTTTTAGCCAGTCCTGGTGTGTGTAAGTAATGCATCTAGCTCTACGATAGATGAGTAATGATGTCCCTAAAAATAACCAAAATAAAAGTGTTACCACAAGGATGATAATGATGAAAAACAGGTGTACCATTCACATCTTTCAGATGCCAACCCTCTCTCTCTGGCATTTTGTCTCTCCATGACAAACAACAGAAAAAAAATTAAGCAGTTAACCAGTTAAACAGCCATTTATTGAACAGTCACTTGTTGAGGATCTCCCCCACCACCACCTTTTTTTATGTGGTTTGCAATGAGGATTGAAATAGAAACAGTGTTGCTGAGGGAACGGGGAGTAATTAGTTTCTTGCTGAGGGTTTTGTAGGGGGTAAAGTTTGTAATGGGTCAAAAGCACCCAGGAGTCACGTCCTTCGACTTTCACGGGTGTTGGTGTCGCCAGGATGACTTTGTGTGGTCCTTGCCAGGGAGCATCGGCCCAGTTTTTCTTTTTGATAACTTTGATAAGAGCCAGATCCCCCAGCTTGGCCAAGATGGTTGTTTCCCCGTGGTCCCTCCTGGGAAGAGCAGCATGAACAATATCTCTGTCAGTCAACATTCTTTGCATGTAATCAGCTAAACACCCTTCCTCATCACCTGAATTACATGGCCTTAATAGTGGGAGTAGGTAAGACTTACCATCCATTATTTTTCCTATTTCTGTCACTGTTTTATGAAAATATTTAGACAGGTTCGTGAGGAGTCGGCGCACAGGAAAGAATTCACACTGAGACAAGAACTGCTAGAATAAGCTGTATTCCCTTATTCCCCACAGACCATATCTTCATATACAAAAGATCAATGCACTTCATGTCATTTCATCAGCCCTTACCAATAATACAGAAGACCGGAGAGCCTTTGGCAGTCTTTTGGCAGGCGCGTGCATCAATCAGCTTGGCAATTCGCGCGAAATCCACAGCAGACTCTACTGTTTGGCAAAACACCTCTGCCTTTTAAAGGGTAGAGTTACGTACACAACGAAGGAGCCACTCTTCGTTGCCAGGCAACTCCCCCCCCCATGGAATCGCGTAGAGAGCGGGGGGGCTAGTCCCCGCTCCCAGGCGATTGCAGCCAGACTTCTCAAAACATATAACATCTGTTCACACACACACATATGTGAGAAATAAAGGTTAAGCCTTGTTCCATAAACATGCCACAGTGATTCAAGGAGTGAGAAACTTGCTGTGCTGAAGATAAATCCATCATGGGAAGAGAACTGAACTGGACCGTCAAAACATATTAAAACAACTGAGAAACAAATCAGGGCACACATTAAAAACACATTTATATTACATTCCACCCTTTGACCTTATTTGTGATCAGTTGTTAAGTTGGTGAAGATAATTGCTTTCTTCCCCAACTAAGTGCCTTCTTCCCCAACTGAAAAACAAATCAGGGCACACATTAAAAATATTTATATCACATTTTCCACCCTTTGACCTTATTTGTTCTATCAGTTGGTGAAGAACATTGGGTAATTACTTTCTTCTTGGGGAATACTTTCATCCTCGTAAGGTATTCCGATATGATTATGGTGAGATAATTCCACCCAAGTGTTATCCCAAATGCATGTTGCAACATACCATAATAATTCATGTCTTGTATTAAATTGTCTATTGTAATAACTCCATCTATCAGGCATACCTACAACATAATCATAACATATCCAGTGACCAGGAGGGTCAGCACTCACCTCTACTTTGCAAGATGTGGTACCATATCCTCCATCTCGAAAAATGACTGTGATTTTCATATTGCTAGAGATTTATACATTCTCTTACTTGAAACCTGTTTTACTCTTCTAATATAGCAGAAAGCACTGAAATTGCATAGTGTTAAGATACATAAAACAGCAACTAATATAGCTAGGGGAGGCACCAGTGTGTTGCGAGCAGTGACTGACATGCCTGAGAATATATCCCACCAGTGATGAGCAGAAACTTGCTCTATCTGATGAGCTGCATGCAATACCTTTCCTTGGGCCACCACAGTGGATATCACTGCAGCACGGACATTAGACATATGATCACCAATGAGCTGTTCTATCTCCGTGGATCCACTCAGTGCGCCTCTGAGTCGATCCAGGGACACCTGCCATGGAACTTCCAGCACCCGCCATTGCAGGGCGGTCAGGTGAGCCTCACTAGAGAAGTTGGTAAGATGATATGTCCGATTATGCCATCGCCACATGTGAACACCATGCAGACACCCAGTGAAAGGTATCCTAGGCAACATTGGATGGGAATTTAAAGTGGCTACACATATAGTATGGGGCCCTATTTGCCACATCATGTCGCAAGGTTTTTCTATTCTCCATTCACATAGTGCCTCTGTCATGGTTAAGCATGGTTCAGTATATATTGCTCGACTTAGGCATGCATATCCTTTGTCAGTCAAATCACATTCTGATAGATCATATGTATTATTTTGCCCTGGAGCAAACCATTCCCCTTTTAATTGAATAAACCAAAATGCTGTAACAGTAATTACTGGTAACACATGATATTTGCACACATCAACAGCTTCTGTAACATTTAATTGAGTCCATTGCCCGCTACACATCGTGCTATTGCAGATGGTTTTTTCAGGATGCGGAATCAACCACCATTCTTCAGTGATGTTCCACACGTCTCGCCATTGTCGAGCGTGATTGGTAGTGACAATGCGAGTAAAACGTTCCAACTGCATGCGGATAGCCAAAACTTGCATGTTGCACACAGTCCAATTGAAAGCGCGAGTGATGTTCGTCATCAATTCACTCGTAGCATTCCACATAGTCAAATCCCAAGTCAAACGCTTTTGAAACAGATTGGCGGCCTCCATTTGAGGCCCCACCACCGTAGGCATCCAAAATCCAACTTGTTGAATGCCTAAAGACGTTTGATGTCCAGTATCTGCTAACATTGATCTGGTTACCTCGTTGTTAATGGTGTTGGAGATTCCCAAAACTGTACCAAATCCTCCCAGCAACGTGTCATACCATGCTCTCTTCTTTCTTTTTGAACATTTGGGAATGGGTGGTATCTTTACCATCCAATTGACGGTGATATGGCTGGTTTGTGTGGCTACTGTTGTACATGTCGACAGTATGGGTGCCAGATTCGTCGGGGATGTATGCTTTGGGTTTTTGTCGACCACCAGAATAAGGTACACAAAGGGGATGCGTCGACCATTTATGACTGTTCCATTCATCAAATACACTTCCTTATCTCCCGTTATGTTGATGGATAGCTTTGTACCATTTAAGGTAGTATCACATTTCAGTAAGTTATTAACCACTTTGGCCACACATATGGTTACATTGGCAGTCAAGTTAACTATACACCCCTTCTCCACCGCAGGCACATTGTATTGGTATTTGACACATTTGGGGCATATGTAAATAGGACAGTGGCTGGTTAAGTTCAGTATCTTACACTTTTGGTTTGATAAGCAATAGAAACCGTCTTGACTCCGATTGGCACCGGTTCGACTTTCCCTCCATCCCAACGAGACAGGTTGGTCCACGTCAAACATTTCTTGGCCTGGTGTGGCGTGGATCTGGATCCAGCAACCGGCGATACTCATCCACAGGATCACAATGAGGGCAGGGCGGCATATGTCCCAGCAGACGACATCGCCATGTCCTCAGTGCTTGTGGGGGTGTTGAAGAAGACCCATGACGTTGCGGGTGCTCAATCACCAATCTCCCCCCGAACATTCCTGCAAAGCAAGCACATACTTAGGAGAAGAGAAAACACACAATTAGTTCTCCCTTAGATAACATTTTGATATTGGTACATTTATCCAGGTTTGCTCTCCTGGATACAAAATGGTCACCACCTGATCCGTCCCTTGAGCTATGATCTCAGCCGGGCGGGGAGGGCCATTTTCTTGCCTCACCCATACTTTGGCCCCAGATTTATCTGTGGAACCAAAGCCTTTTTCGCCCCTCTGCGTCATCACAGCCGGCTTAGCAATCTCTTCAGGGTCAGTCATTAGGCATGGTATAATGACCAATTGGGCCACCTTATCCCCCTTATTCAGGGTTAGGGGCTCCGATCCCAGTACAAAGCACACCACTCCCAGTTCTCCTTGATAATCACTGTCAATCACACCGGCCAGAGTCGTTAAACCTTTCAGGGATAATCCAGACTTTGGCAATATATGACCATACATTCCATTCGGACATTTCAACCCTAGTCCGGTTTTTACCACAGTGGGTGTTCCTGGTACTAAGGTGAGAGTTTCCATAGCTCTTAAATCTAATCCAGCCGAGCCTTTTGTCGCTCGCACTGGTAGTGTTGCCTCTGGGTTAATTTTCCACATCTCAATAATTTGTCCTTCAGAGTGTTCAAGATTGACAGTGATCATTCGATTCAGTGGTGTTGTACCAGGTGCAATGGGTCTATTGTTGAGCTGTTTCAGCGCTTGTGGTAAGCGTTTTTTCCACCCTTCCAAACTATTGTTTGTCCCTCCTTTTCTCAAGGTGGTTTACAACAACCCATTCATTCTCTCAATTAAACCCACAGCTTGAGGATGATATGGAACGTGATAAATCCATTCCACATGATTGTGTTTGGCCCAATCTTTCACCAGGTTTCCGGTGAAATGGGTCCCGTTGTCAGTTTGAATCTGTACAGGTAGCCCATAGAACTTTTCAATTAGTTCCACACAGGCCAGCGTGGCCTTCTGATTAGCCACTTTGGCTGGGTGTGCCACTACCACACCCGAAAATGTATCCACAGCCGTGCATACATATTTACATCGTTGTGACTCTGGAAGGGGACCAATAAAATCCATTTGCCAGATTTGTCCTGGGCTCTTTCCCCTTTGTATATGCCCAGTGAGATGTTGTGGGACACCTCTTCTATGATGCTGACAGACCTCACACTGTTCAACGGCTGTCTTTACATCATCAGTTTTCAAATCAATGCCTCTATCCCTGGCCCATTGGGTAGTAGCTTGAATTCCCCAATGTCCACTCTTTTCATGGGCCCACCGGGCCAAATCCGCAGTGGATTGCCTTTCCACTGACATTGCTCTGACCACTCCATCAATATAACGGTTGTGGAGGGCTTCTGAGTCCATATTTTGAGTATGGGCATCAACATGGGTGACATGGATAGTGACCCCTTGGACCTTTTGCCAGATTTCCTCCCACAACTCTTTACCCCACACCTCTTTCTTTTGAATCCGCCACTGATTGGACTGCCATGTAGGCATCCATGTGGTTAACCCATTAACCACTGACCAGGAGTCAGAGTAGATATACGCTCCTGACACACCCACATGTTGTATCACCATGTGCACGGCCTTCAACTCGGCCCATTGGCTGCTTTTTCCCTCACCCATTTCTTCCAAAATTTGCCCCAGATGAGGGTTGAAAGCCCCGGCTTTCCACCTTCGTTTTCCCGCTACCCACTGAGAAGAGCCATCCACAAACCACGCCCTGCTCTTTTGCTCGTCTGTGAGTTCGTCATAGCGGGGCCCTGTTAACACAGGAGATTCTTGCAGCTGTTCAACTTCAAAACAAGACTCATCTGCCTCTGGGACATCAGCAACTTGTTCATGCAAGACCGAAACTCCTTTTTGTCCAGATTTCACTCTTTCAGACACGTACCATTTCCACTTAATGATACTACTCTCCTGGGCGGTACCTATCCGATGTGTGGTGGGGTCACTCATTACCCACGTCAGAATAGGTATCAATGGCCTCATGAGCACCTCATGCCCTGCAGTTAATGCCTCTGTTTCCACCAAACTCCAATAACACGCCAATAATTGTTTTTCAAAGGGCGTGTAACGAATTCCTGCACTCGGCAGCTTCCTTGACCAGAAACCTAAAGGTTTCCGTTGTTTGCCTTGTTTTTGCCATAAGCTCCAATTTGCATAATCATTCCGAGCCGACACCTGCATCTCAACCGGACCAGATTGCATTTTTCCTAATGATAGAGCTTGCTGTATGGCCTCTTTGGCCATGTCAAAAGCCACTTGCTGTTTTTCTGTCCATTCAAACTGCTCTTTTTTCCTTGTCACTTGATATAAAGGCTGCAAAATTTGCCCTAAATGAGGAATGTGACTCCTCCAATATCCAAACAGCCCAACAAACCGCTGCACATCCTTTTTGGTGTGCGGAGTGGCAAAAGTCATTATCTTTTCTCGGGCTTTATCTGTGATTTCCCTTTCTCCCTTATTCCAGCAGATTCCCAGAAATTTCATCCTCTGGGAGAGCTTCTGCTTTGTTCCAAATCCATTAAAAACTGGATCAAACTGTCCTCTTTGCTTAAATTTAGAGCATTTGAGTCACTGTTGATTCCTATTGTTTTTATATTTCCTTTATGCAACTCAGCATCTCCCAAGCCTTGTGAGGCAGGCAGCCCCGCCTCTTGCATTCTTCACTTGCCAGCAAAGAAAATTCACACTTCTGTTTTTTTCTAAAGGCCAAACTTTGCCTCTCCCCCGCCCCTCAGGCAAAAGGAGAGAGGGAGGGAGAGAGAACTTCCCGCGCCCGCCCCCTTTGGGAGAGCGAGGAACAGAGAGAGAGAAAGAGAGAGAATTATCCCTCACCCGCCCCCTTTGGGAGAGCGAGGAACACAGAGAGAGAGAGAGAGAGAGGAAAAGGTTTTTTTTTTTACATGTAGCACTGCTCGCCTCTCCCCTTGCCGATGGGGGAGAAAGAACGGCTACTCACACAACACCGCACCTGCTGCTGAATTCCGCTCAGCGGAGCTTTTGGAGCAACTTCAATACCCCGTAGACACGCAGACATCACCGAAGGGGACCTGTCCCCTGCCAAATCTGCCCATGGCGCTAATCCGCCACTTCCATCAGCAGTGTAATCTTCAACAATGGTCACCGCCACAGGGTCCGGCTGGTTCTGAGGCACAAGGTTATATAACCCCTGTCCCTGATCATCATATAATTGCCGCCCATCATCATCCACCACTGCCTCTCGGACAGGCGGGATAATCCGCTGCTCTTCCCGCCGTCTCCGGACAGGGGCAGCCTGATAACTCCCCGGTAACTTGGGGTACAGTGGAGAAACCGGTGGAGGAGTCTCCTCTTCCCCACACCACTCATCCCACTCATCGGGATCCCAATCCTCATCTCCGTCCACCATCCCAGCTGCATACGACCGCACTTTAACAGCGGAGGTAGCATGGGGTCTCTTTTTCTTTCTCTCCCTGTTTAACTGTGCAACCCGCGCTACACCCTGCTCTGCCATCACTGTCAACCGAGATGAGCGGAGTTTCTCCTTTTCCAATTCTTGTTGCAATTTTAGGATTTGCTCTGTCAAATCCTCCTCTCTTTTCTGCCATCCTTCTAATTGCTGAACTAAATCAGCTATTTGTTTATCCTGCTCCTGTTCTTTATCAAAACATCGGCGCCATGCTGCAGCGCAACACCACATCCGCCGCTGAATTCCACTCAGTGGTGCCTTCGGGGCAACTTCAATTCCCTGAAGACACCTAAACACCGCCGAAGGCGACCCGTCGCCTATCAAATCTACCCATGATTCCGAGCGTCCGCCCCCGCTCGTCAAACATACACCAATTTGTTCCCATAAGCCATCCCAGCCTGGGATAACAGCACAATCACAATCGCTGGGAGAGCCCCCAGCAGCTTCACTCTGCTTATTTCTTCTCTTAAACATGACTTTCCTATGCACAGCTCCTCTTTAACCTCTGTTATTTTCTTGTTATCCTGTTCGTGACGCCAAAATGTTTTATGAAAATATTTAGACAGGTTCGTGAGGAGTCGGCGCACAGGAAAGAATTCACACTGAGACAAGAACTGCTAGAATAAGCTGTATTCCCTTATTCCCCACAGACCATATCTTCATATACAAAAGATCAATGCACTTCATGTCATTTCATCAGCCCTTACCAATAATACAGAAGACCGGAGAGCCTTTGGCAGTCTTTTGGCAGGCGCGTGCATCAATCAGCTTGGCAATTCGCGCGAAATCCACAGCAGACTCTACTGGTTGGCAAAACACCTTTGCTTTTTAAAGGGTAGAGTTACGTACGCAACGAAGAGTGGCTCCTTCGTTGTGTACGTAACTCTACCCTTTAAAAAGCAAAGGTGTTTTGCCAACCAGTAGAGTCTGCTGTGGATTTCGCGCGAATTGCCAAGCTGATTGATGCACGCGCCTGCCAAAAGACTGCCAAAGGCTCTCCGGTCTTCTGTATTATTGGTAAGGGCTGATGAAATGACATGAAGTGCATTGATCTTTTGTATATGAAGATATGGTCTGTGGGGAATAAGGGAATACAGCTTATTCTAGCAGTTCTTGTCTCAGTGTGAATTCTTTCCTGTGCGCCGACTCCTCACGAACCTGTCTAAATATTTTCATAAAACAGTCACTATTTTCCTAAGCCTTCTTTAATAGTCCTATTTGTGCGTTACGCTAATCCTGCAAAGTGTGGATGGTAAGCTGAGTGGTTTTCCAAGTTAATGTTGAGTGTTGTACCTAAGTGTGATATAATCTAATTTACAAAATGTGTTCCATTATCTGAGAAAATCATTTCAGTTATTCCAAATCTTGGTATTATTTCAGTTAAGAGTTTCTTTGCTACCATAGCGGCATTTGGATGAGTGCAAGGGAAAGCTTCTGTCCATTTAATAAATGTATCAATAATTACCAAACGATATTTCTTCCCTTCACATTTATTTAGTTCAATGGAATCTGTGCAAAGGTTTTGAAAAGGAAGGTGCCTTTTCTAGGCCTTAAGTTCCCTTAAGCATTGTTTTCTTCTAACAGAACTGAGTAGCAAAAAATTTTAAAAAATTTTTACTACTCATACATTATTAATTACTTTACTAATCATACCTTTTACTAATCATATATTACTAATTATTTTACTAATTATACCCCCCTTTGATACATTGGAAACCCCATGTAGCAGAGTGGAGGCCTGCTGAAACAGTTTGCGTGTCATGTGATAAGTTGTTTTGTTTTTTTGTCAGTGTTAGAAGTGATGCTGTGGTGTGGTTTCCTATATGACCTTGTGCAGCTGCTTTTGCGATACTGTCTGCAAGTGTTTTTCCTTAGAGAGTCGATCTGTGCCATTAATGTATGCAGCACATTTGTGTATGGCTAATTCAGATGGAAGTTTTACACAGTGTAACAGTTTTAAAATGAGGTCTTTGTAATCATGCCTCTTTGCTTCCACTGTTGTGTAAAGTGATGGGTGGTAGAGAATGCATACTGGCTGTCAGTATACACTGTCAGTGCTTTCCCTTGGCCTAATTTACAAATTAATTTAATTGTGTTACCGTGCAACGCTCAATGGTTAGATGAGGCTGTGATAATAGCACTTTAATGCATGCAAGGTGTCTAGATGGTGAGATGACTGATATTATACTTTGTGGCAAGATGACTGATACTTCATGTGTGACCTTTAGGGTCAAGGGATGAAAAAGAACGAGCTCTGCTGAGGCCCACACTGCCATGGAGACGGCTATGTCAGCCTGCACACATGGTAGCAGTGCCTCCGCGACAGGGTCAAGTCTTGTGGAGGAATATGCTACCGGATGCATTTTTGTGCCACTTGGCTGAAGGAGCACTGGCGTCATGTGTCCCTCTCCACAAACAGCCACTTGTACAAATGGCTTCCTGCAACTGGGGAGTGCCAGGACATCAGTGCTGACCAAATGTTTTTTTTTTTTCATTTTAATAAATGCCTCTTCTCCCTCAGGTATCCACTCAATTTTGTCCACCTGAGCCATGGGTCTTTTGTAGATGAGATCAGACAGGGTTTGCATTTGAAATGAATAATTTGCAATCCAAGAACAACAATAATTTAGAGTACCCCAAAATGTCATCATGTCACTTTTTGTGATGGGTCTTGGTGCTGACAAAATAGCTTTTTTGCGAGCTGGGTCAACATGTCTGCCTTCTGCTGACAAAATGTGGCCTAAATATTTAACTTCTTTTTTTCTACAATTTTTCCTTGTTGACTTTATGACCTTGTTCTGCTAAAAATTTCAATAAGGCAATGGTGTCTTGTTTGCATGTTTCTTCATCAGGTGATGCCAGCAAAATGTCGCCAATGTAAAGGAGCAACTGGCTCCCATTAGGGGGAATAAATTGTGCCAAGTTTGCTGACATTGCCTGTGAAAAAAATGGTTGGTGATTCACAGTAACCTTGTGGTAGTCTGGTGAATGTGTACCTCTTGTTTTCAAATATGAATGCAAACCAAAACTGATGATCTGGATGTATGGGGATGCTGAAAAAAGCATTGCTGATGTCTATCACTGTGAAATATTTCATTTGTGGTTGTAGGTCATTCAACAAATTGTGTGGGTCTGGGACTGAAACAGCCCTTGGAATAACTGCTTTGTTTACCGCCTGAAGGTCTTGGACCATTCGCTATCCAGAGGATGGTCCAGCCTTCCTCGCAGGAAACAAAGGTGTGTTACATGGAGAATTTGGGCATGGAATAATGACACCTGCTGCCTTTCATGTTGACCACAGAGAATTTGGAATTTGTAAGGGTGCGTATTCCTCTCCTTGTGTTAAAGTAAAAAGTGACCACATGGGTGAATTGGGAACATCAATGTGGACTTCTTTCTGCACTGTGATCACCCAGTTCAAAGGCAGTAAGTAGGCGTCCAGTTTTGAGGAATACTGAACTCTTGGATCAGGAGTTTGTTTCCAAGATTAACCACATTCCTCTGTGGAATGTTCTTCCAAAATTTTGATCTGGGCCACTCAAATGTCTATCAGCAATACTGGTCTGTGGCCTGCTGTGTAGTGGGGATATTGGACATAAAATATTGCATAGCTTTTGCGTGCAGGTCTGCGATCACTGCGCTTGACCTGGCCGAAACCAAATGCAGTGAGTAACAGTACCTTGGCACACCGAAATCCTGCAACACATTTACTACTGTCATATGTGGGAAATGTGATGCTCTCATACCGTTCTCCGTTGGAAAACTTTATTGGAAAGTCCTGAACTGCAATGTCACTTCTGGTAGACACCGCATTGTTAACATCAAGTCAAAGTCAAGTAAATGGATGTCTGTTATGTCAGTGTTAGTGTCAACAGTTGTACTTAGCCTTGGTGTGGTCAGTCAGGTGGTCGGCCCCTGAAGTCCTCCTCCCCCCTTTCCGCCGCTGCTGGCGTCCAGGACATTGCCTCCGCCAATGGCCCTTTTGTCCACATTGAAGACAAACGTCACGTTCCCCTTGCTGCAGCCAGCTCGTCCCACGCCTCCCTCCGTCCCCTCTCCACCACTGGGGTACCACCCTGAAAAATAGAATTAGGGGGAAGCTCTCGCACCCCCCCCCCCCATTGTATCAACAGTCACACAAACAGGAGTTGATTTTTCTTTCACTTTTCATAAGTTAACACATCACCAAATGCACAGGTGCGGTATGTGACCAAATGTTAGCAGATGCAATCAGCTAGGTGTGGGTGCATGTTTTGCAAAAAGACACTTTTCAAATGCTGCCATTAGGATTCTACACCTGAATCATTATCAGCCTTAGTTAAACCAGAATGCCTATGTAACCTGGTTCTATAAGATTCAACATTTTCATCGTTGCATTGTTTGTGGTTTGGATCGTCCCATATAAGCTGTATTTAAAGTTCAATCATTGAGTATTATTCAGTGACAACATTTTCCATAACCTTCAGTTTTATTCATCGCATTGATGGTGAGTGTGGAGTGGATATGTGTGCACATCTACTTAACTTTGGGCACCCCGGTGTGGCTGCTCCAGGTAGAGGGGTGGAGACGAGTGGAGGCGAGGTGACGTCAGCCGCAGCTTCCCCAGCCTGGAGTTCTGTGAGATCGGGGTATGGGCTGAGCAGCGGGGGAGTATGGAGGAGGAGGAGGAGAAGCACAGCCCCCTGCCCCCATGCCAGACTCATCATGCAGCATAGGAGAGACAGAACACATATTAGTCAAATCTTTCTCCTTCCTGTTACCATGGTCAATTTTTCAGAATTATCATCAGGTTTTAATTTTACCGTCCAAGTCCAGTCCAAGTCAGCCTGTTGCCCCTTTTTTTCTTTATCCATCTGAAGCCACTGTTGCCCCTGCCTTCAGGCATCCCAAACCAAAGAAAAAATCAAATTTTCTTGCTCTGCTGGCAGGTAATTTTACTTAAAATAAGCAAAAAATTCTGGCAATTGATAATGTTAGTTAAAAAATAAAAAGACATCTGCCAATAAAGCAAGATTAAATTGTATAACACAAGTAACTATCATAAAGCCAGCAAAACCCCCACAAAAACTGCACAAAAAAGAAATTACTGCCCAAACTATCCCCAGTTCAGTGTGACCTTATTACAGCTTCAGCACAAAAAAAGTTAGTCCTTTTACACATGCACATACAGTACATACAATAGCAAGCTCAAATGAGCACACACGTTAGTAAACAATCCCAAAGCCACTTTGGTGTACCATAAGCAAACCCAAGGTTCTCATCATCAATCATCTTCTGCCACACTGAAAACACATTCATTCATTGTTGTTTTTCCTCTCTTTTTCTCACCAAAATAAACCATAAAACATTAAAAACACACATGAACAAGCACGCGGACAGACAAACTGCAGTTATTTATTTGACAAATTTATTTTATTTTGTTATAGTTTGAGGTCATTTTATCGTGTATATATTTTTAAGGTTCGAAGGTTGTCATAGCCAGCAGCGGCACTGGGGTTAAGCTCCCAGTGCTCATAAAATGCTCCTTATGGCGTGCGTCTAGAAAAGCCTCTGACAACTAAGTCCAACTCCTAGCCTGCCCGTGCGGTATAGTCTCTAAGTCCGGCGGAACTGCTTTTACTAATAGGAGAAGGGGCGAGGGCGGATCTCTGGTGCCTTAAAACCAGATGCTTCGGGTAGATGGTGGCTCATCAACCTGGGAAGGTAGCCCACCTAGGGGAAGGTAAACCCTGATTTCAAACCTCTGCTGCCTTGCGGAATACCCGGTCACGGGAAAGGTTTCAGGAGTCAACCCTGAGGAAAAATCCGGAGTCGGAGCCCCTAAGGCAGTTCTATGTTGTGCTCAACATCGTTCTGGCAGCTCCTGCAACGGCGCTGGTGCCAAACTGTAGCAGCCCTGCTGTTCCTTTGGATTCATCAGTGATGTGGAGAGGGGGGACATGCTGCATGGGCAACATCTTGTCCTCCATATCTTCCTGCCCAGGCTTGAATCCTACCAACGCACAACGCTGGAAGGTAGAACACCGGATCACTGGAGAGGACACTCCAGCTTTGCCTTCGGCGTAGACAAAACATGGGGAATGACAGTTACCGGTTATAAGCCACCACTCAATTGGCGTAGAGCGCGGCGCCAGGGGTTGTTCCCGATGGTGGGAGGGATCATTGGATCTCACTGGACAGCTACCGTCCGCCTCAAGCTGGGCAGCCCCCAGCCAACAAGGTGTTGTCCCGCCACAGCTTGCTTTCCTCATTGGGTGCATGGGGATGAGGAGAAGTCCGAACAGCAGGCTGAGAACCTTCGCACCAGGCAAGACAATAAAACAAAAGAGACCAACTCTAAAACTGGGAACTCGGAACGTCCACACTATGATGACAGGACTCACTGCTAACCTCAAGGACATCAACGACAACAGGAAGACTGCCATCATCAATAATGAGCTGAAGAGACTGGGAGTGGATATCGCCACTCTCCAGGAAACACGGTTGGCTGACGCAGGCACACTGAGAAAGAAGGACTACACGTTCTACTGGCAGGGAAAGAGCAGTGACGAACACAGGGAACACGGAGTGGGCTTCGCAGTGAAGAACACCTTGCTGAAGATGGTGGAACCGGGCAGCACTGGCTCTGGACGACTCCTCACCCTCCGCCTGAACACCACTCAAGGCCCAGTCACCCTCGTCAGTGTGTATGCCCCAACACTGACAGCCACACCAGAGGCAAAAGACGAGTTCTACGAGAATCTCGCAACAACTGTCAGGATCATCCCCAACTCTGAACAACTCATTCTCCTTGGAGACTTCAATGCCAGAGTGGGTGCTGACCATGACTCCTGGCCCTCCTGTCTTGGACCATTTGGTGTGGGCAGAATGAACGACAACGGACAGCGGCTGTCGAGTTCTGCACATATCACGATCTGCGCATCACAAACTCGTTCTTCAAGACCAAGCCCCAACACAAGGTTTCCTGGCAACATCCGCGCTCAAAGCACTGGCACCAGCTGGACTTGATCCTGACCAGGCGCACCTCACTGAAGAATGTGCTAATCACTCGTTCGTTCCAGAGTGCATATTGCAACACAGACCATTCATTGGTGTGTTGCAAAGTCAAGCTGCAGCTGAAGAAATTCCATCGTGCTAGACAGCCTGGAAAGGCACGAATTGACACCAGCAAGATGGCTCAACCAGAACTTGTTGAGCAGTTTGCCTCCACCTTTGAGAAGGAACTTGGTGTACCACAAGAAGGAGAATCTGCAAAGCAGAAGTGGGAAGAGCTGCGAAACACCATCCATCGCACAGCCTTGGCTACCTTTGGGAGGAAGACCTCGAAGTCACAGGACTGGTTTGATGTCAAGTTGACCGAGATGACCCCCGTCATTGAAGCCAAGCGCTCAGCACTTGCTGAGTACAAGAAGTACCCAAACGAGAAGAATCTCCAGATTCTCAGGGCTGCGAGAAGCAAAGTTCAGCAGACTGCTCGGCGCTGTGCCAACGAGTACTGGACTCAGCTCAGCCAAGACATTCAAACCACTGCCATAACAGGGAACATCCGTGGTATGTACGATGGCATCAAGAAAGCACTTGGTCCGGCTCAGAGCAAGACGGCCCCCCTCAAATCCTCGACTGGGGAGATGATCACAGAAAAGAACAAGCAGATGGAGAGATGGGTGGAGCACTACTCCGACCTCTACTCCAGACAGAACACCGTGACACCGTCAGCCCTTGATGCCATCGATTGCCTGCCATCCATGGATGAACTTGACGCCGAGCCAACCATTGACGAACTCAGCAAGGCCATTGATAGCTTGGCCGCTGGCAAGGCACCCGGCAACGACGGCATACCCCCCGACCTGATCAAGCACTGCAAGACCGCCCTACTGCTGCCATTGCATGACGTCCTCTGCCAGTGCTGGAAGGAAGGTGCCGTACCACAGGACATGAGGGACGCCAAGATCATCACCCTCTACAAAAACAAAGGGGAGAGAAGCGACTGCAACAACTACAGTTGCATCTCCCTCCTCAGCGTTGTTGGCAAAGTCTATGCACGAGTTGTTCTCGTTCGTCTACAGAAGCTTGCCGAACGTGTCTACCCCGAGTCTCAGTGTGGCTTCCGCGCTGAGCGATCGACGGTAGGCATGATATTCTCCATCCGCCAACTCCAGGAGAAATGCAGAGAACAGAACATGCCCCTGTACGTCGCCTTCATCGACCTCACCAAAGCGTTTGATCTGGTCAGCAGAGAGGGCCTTTTCAAGATCCTGCCAAAGATAGGATGCCCACCAAAGTTGCAAAGCCTCATCGAATCGTCTCACACCAACATGCAGGGAATAGTGCAGCACGACGGCAACGTCTCAGAGCCATTCAACATACGCAGCGGAGTGAAACAGGGCTGTGTACTTGCGCCAACCCTCTTTGGGATTTTCTTTGCTATGCTCCTGAGGCATGCCTTCAGCACAGCAACAGAGTGAATCTACCTGCATACAAGATCTGACGGCAGGCTTTTCAACCTCGCCCACCTGAAAGCCAGAACCAAAGTGCGCGAGGCTCTAATCAGAGACATGCTGTTCGCAGACGAAGCTGCAGTCGTGACCCACACACAGCAGGAGCTTCAGACCCTGATGGACCGCTTCTCCCAGGCATGCAAGGACTTCGGGCTTACCATCAGCCTGAAGAAGACTAACGTCTTGGCGCAAGGCACGGAAGCACCACCAACCATCACCATCGACAACTACGAGCTGGAGGTCATGAATCAGTTCACGTACTTGGGGTCCACGATCAGCAACAACCTCTCCCTTGATACAGAGATCGACAAGAGGATTGGAAAATCAGCCTCCACACTCGCTCACCTCACCACACGAGTGTGGGAGAATCCCAAACTCTCTGTCAAGACGAAGATGGCAGTGTACAACACCTGCGTCATCAGCACACTGCTCTATGGGAGTGAGACATGGACAACATACGCCTGGTAGGAAAAGAGACTGAACTCCTTCCACTTGCGCTGCATTCGCCACATCCTGGACATATCCTGGCAGGACAAAGTGCCCAACACAGAAGTTCTGTCCCGCGCCGGCCTTCCCTCCATGTTCACTCTACTCAGGCAGTGCAGGCTCCGCTGGCTAGGCCACGTTCACCGTATGGAGGATGGCAGAATCCCCAAAGACGTCCTCTACGGAGAACTGGCAACTGGCAGGAGAGACGTTGGCCGCCCACAGCTGCGCTTTAGAGACATCTGCAAGAGAGACATGAAGGCCCTGGAGATCAACACAGAGCGCTGGGAGGACCTTGCAACGGACCGCTCCAAATGGAGAGGCACCCTGACCAGACAGTTCAAGGCGGGTGAAGAGAGACTGACTGCTGCAGCAGATGAAAAAAGGACCCGCAGGAAGAACCGCCACAGACCCAGCAGCACGGAGACCACCCACAAGTGCAACCTGTGTGACAGGGACTGCCAGTCGCGCATCGGCCTGTTCAGCCACAGGCGGTGCTGTTCCAGCAGAGTAGACGTTAAGGATTCTCTTCCATGGTCATCATAGACCGACGGAGGCCGACGATTTTTAAGGATTCGTTTATTTTATTTTAGACCTGTTTTGAATTATGCCTTAAGGTATTTTGGTTCTTATTACCACATTAGAGTTTATCCTTATTATATTAGCGCTATTTACCTTTATTTTACAGTTAACCCCCACTTTATTGATGGTCACTTGTGATGTAAAGAAGATCTTGCATTGATTTCTTCTTAATCGATGCTCACTTGTGATACTGAAAAGATCTTGCATTGATTTCAATCTATGCTCACTTGTGATATAAAAAGATCTCGCAGTAATAATGTTTAAAGTGAAGAATCTATCACTGCCCGCAAATATCCAAACATTGTTCCAAATAAGGGAGAAACAATATCATTTCAGAGGAACATGTATATTTCAAAAACCTTCAGTGAGAACTACCACCAAGCAACACTGTCTTAGTGCAATGAGTCAGATTGTGGAACGCTTTTGGACATGAATTAAAATCATGTACAACGCTTGGACAATTTAAACAAAAATGAAAGGCAGAAATACTCCAAACATATATACAAGATGACATGTAAAATCACATAAGAATTATCATATTCAGTCTGTGTTGTGCTGTTGTTTAGTTGTTTTTTTTTTTTTGGTCACATTTTGTCTTAGCTTTGTTCTGAATTGTAATCGCACTTGGTTTGTTTTTCTTTTGAATTCTTGGATGGAATATGGGTGGGCAATATAAGCTGCGGCTTCAGCTATCACCCATTTCGGATAACTTATGTTCAACTGTATAATCAGAGGAGTTACTGTTTAATTTGACCTTGTTAGATTTCTTTTCCCCCTTTGTTGTATTATTCTGTTCCTTTCTTTTAATCTTTACTTTTAATCTATCCGAAATAAAGAAATAAAGATTCATTCATTCATTTCCCCGCGCACTCTATTGGTCCACTTAACACAGTGGAAATGTACATTTCCGTTTGCGGACTCGAACCAGGGCCACCAAGCCTCTACCTCGTCCGAACCTATTTGGACTTTGCGGTATCAAACGCTTGGCTTACAATCATTTTACGCGTATTTTCAGACCCACCGCGGACTCAAACCGGGTGTCATTACCAATTAAATTTACTCACTGTGATCCACCTGCGGATCAGCTCCCTCACACTCCAGCCCTGCCCCCAGCACCCCTGGACCATGTCTCACATCCACAAAACCGGCTCATTGGTACCGGTGGGGGAGGCAGCTGTGCGCACTCACTGTGCAGGAGAGATATATGGATTTGCGCATCAATCTGACTCAAACACACATCACTCAGTTCTTTAAGCCCTCCGTTATCTGAGAGGTGGAGGGGCAAATTGTCCATCATGATTGGTCCAGTACATCTTGTCAAAACTTGGTGTACAGATTATCTTCATTATTGAGATTTATTATTGATTTATTGATTTATTATTATTTATTATTGAACAATAATCAATCATTATTGATTATTGTTCATCTGAACAATAAACTGGACTGGTCACACAATACCGACGCACTCTGCAAGAAGGGACAGCGCAGGCTGTTCCTACTGAGGAGGCTCAGGTCTTTTGGTGTACAAGGGGCGCTGCTGAAGACATTCTACGACACTGTGGTGGCATCAGCCATCACTTTTGGAGTGGTCTGCTGGGGCAACGGCATTACAGCAGTTGATAGGAAGTAGACTGAACAAACTGATCAAGAAAGCTAGATCTGTCATGGGGCAACGCCTTGACCCAGTGGAGGAGATGGGAGAGAGAAGGATGATGGCTAAACTGTCATCTATGCTGGAGTCCGAGTCCCACCGTATGCAGGACATACTGAACACACTGAGGAGCTCATTTAGCAGTAGACTACATCATCCTAGGTGCGCAACCGAGAGGTTTCGCAGGTCCTTCCTACCTACGGCTGTCAGACTGTATAACCTAAGCAGGGCTGCTTGCAGAGATAGCAAAAAACGTGACGACATAATAGTATTGAATGCAAAAGATGCAACAGACTTACACAAATGGTCCCCTCCAGTATACAACTAGGACAATATCAGTCGCTACGGAGGGTGACAATATGTGTGGGTACATATTCATACTATGTAGAATAACTAAGTAGACGGTTGTGCTGTTTATTCTATCTTGCTACAATGCTCCGCACTTTGTATATATATTTATATATTTATGTGTACGTTTGTATATTCACTGCTCTTATTTTATTTTTCGTATCTTCTTAATTATTGCTCTGAGTGTTGCTATCCCTGTGCTACTGCAATCCTGGAATTTCCCCATTGTGGGACTAATAAAGGTTTATCTTATCTTATCTTATCTTATCTTATCTTAACTTATCTTTTCTCAGGAACCATGACGCTCACTCTGTACCAGTCACACAGGCGCCACACAGGCTAAACTTAAAACAAGATGATAACTAGTGCAGCTGTAACTTTGACACTCTTACACAGACTCTAAGACAGGCTCTGAGACAAAGCAATTCACAAATATAAGACAAATACAAATTTTTTCTATCAACTTGCTTATACTTGGTTTCTACGGGCATGCACGGGTATGCACTAGTTGGATATAATTACGTACCTGATATTGCTGAATGACATTTATTTCTTTCTAATCCCAACCCCAATCCTCTAAAATCTTAAAGGCACTTATTATAACTCTGGAAAACTCTTATTTTTATGGACACTGGTAGACAAAAAAATAAACTGTAGTTTTCTCCTGACTGGGTCAGGTGCCATTTATTAAAGCTTAAGTGACATTTATTAAAGCTTAAGCATTTAGATTATATTTACCACATGATTTGTTTGCTCCTCAACCAGTCTGTCATCTTCCACACGATTGGAGGTACTTAATCTTCCTGTTGGATAAAAAAAAAAATCAGTAATCTTTTTTAAGTGTAGTCTATTTGCCTGAAACTAGTCATCTGACCTCTCACTTCAACACATTTTTGGCTATAAACTAAATCTTTTTTCTTTTTTGTTTGATATAAAGATTATCATCACCTTTTGAACATACTGTTTAAACACATTTATACATTTGTTTTCAGATGATTTTTTTCATTAATTTTCTAATAAAACTCTTGGGAAATCATCATTTATACAGTATATTTATATATGTTGGACCCACTGTACCTTTGCAATGTTCACAAGCTGGCTTTTTCTTTTTTATGACAATCAGAGCAAAAATCACAATCACACTGAGACCCAGCAGAGTCCAACGGACAATGGCCAGAGGTGATGGGGCTTGTTCTGAAATGAGAAACAACCCAGGGTTTAATACTTTGATGTTATTTACATGATTCATGATGATCTCTCTTCAACTGATAAAATGCAGAATCTAAGAAAAAAACAACAAAAAAGAGTAAATGGCAGATTATGATGAATGTTGGTAAAAAAAAACAAGGGCAAGATAATAACAATCAATTACACAGTATGGGGGGGAGGGCTGAAAAGTTCATAGGCTGAAGCGTTCATAGTGGTCAAATTTGACCAAATGTGGTTTATTTTTCAATCACAGTGATCCAAGCGCTGCAACACAATGGAAGAAGTGTGTGGACTGAAGAGGAGACTGTGGAAAAATAAACCACACTGGGTTCAGCACCCCCCCCCCATACACAAATACACACACACACTTAGATTTTGTATTTCATAAGTAGTAGGGTTCTTTGTTTTTATGGAAAAATAATAAAGAATTCATTGTAAAATTTATTGTGAGCATTATATGCTGTGAGATTTTTTGTTGAAGAAAAAACTAAAAAGTCAAGGCTAATCTGGGTTTAGAAGAAACTGTTTGATGGATCACCTTGAATTCTAATGGTGCCTTCACACCAAATGTGAACGGGCTAATTTTTTCACATGGCCCAATTACATTACACTAACTCAATGTAAACACGTGAATAGATATGAATTCACCAGCTGAATGAGTTACAGACAGGCGAAGTTGCCTTTATAACTTCTGCAGCTGTGTTCAGCCTGCTGTGAAAATCCCCAAAATAATGTCATGCTTAGGTTTACATTATCGGACGAGGTCTCACCTGAAAAAGTTGTCCCTGTCTCCAAAACTTCACAAGATGATGGGCATTTATATTGCTAGCCTGCTAGCCTTGATAGCACATCCATTGCAGTAGTCCGTGGGTAAATAACACGGACATCCCGATTCAGCTGCAGAGCTCCCGGTCCTTCTGTCTGCAAGTGTCAGTCTCATTTTTAAACTAGTTTATGTTATGTATTAATAAGACGTATTATTGTGTGACGTGGGTGGTGGCTCCACCTTTCCGGTTCCGCTGCCACCCTGAGTATAAAGGGCTGATGTGGAAGAGGCACGGTCTCTTTTGACCTTCGCCTCTGCCTGTACGGGAGCACCTTGTAATACTGTGAGTCCCTTAATAAAGTCACGTTCTATTGGACCTCCGGCCTCGTTATTGGAATACTGGTTATGGACATAACATTTGGCGACGAGGATAAAAACATGGATAAAGGTATTTCGGGCATTCGACCATTTCTGGAGCTTCCTGGTGAACTGCCGGTACTGTGGGAGAGGTGATTTGCCACATTTGAGAATTATCTGGTGGCATTGAACCTCGGTGAACTAGAGAAATTGCGTGCTTGAGCGATTCTGGTCCATAATCTTGGCATGGAGGGACAACGCATTCTCAGCACATTGGGTGTGAGCGACAGTTTTGAGGATGCTCACTTTGAGGTGTTACTTTCGCGCTCCTGAGAACGGCATTGTCCGGAGAATTCAGTTTCGACAGCGCTGCCAGCGGACTGGAGAGTTGGTGCAGCAGTATGTTGCAGACCTGCGTCAGCTGGCTGGGTGTTGCTAGTTTGGGACCTTAGAAGAGAAGATGGTCCGTGATCAGTTGGCAGAGCACACACTGTGTGCGGCGGCACGGTCAAGACGCCTTACACATTCCGGTGAACCGACGTTGGCCAAGGCTGTGGAGATAGCCCAGCAATTTGAAGCAGTGGATAAACTGTCACGGGACCTCAGTGAGAGAACAACGTTGAGGGAACCCAACTCACAATCAGCGGTGCAGACTGTAGACCCAGATAGCAATGACAATGTGGAAGACAGAGAAGAATACGCTACTGCTATAAAAATAAGGTCCACCCCAGGGTTGCCAAAATGTTTTGGCTGCAGGTCTACCAAGCACCGGTACAAGGCAAGAGAGTATCCAGCAAAAGGCAAACGCTGCGGCAAGTGCGGACTCCTACATCATTTCCCCAGGATCTGTAAAAAATTTGAGTGAGGGGAACGGCGATGTGAAGTGGATTCCCCCGTCACAACTCCTACAGTTATCCACACCATCTCCCCGAGCAGAGAAAGCCGTACGTATTTAACAGTTACGCTGGACAGTGAAGAAGTGCCATTATTAATAGATACGGGCGCAGTGAGGTCCGTGCTGAACAGGCCAACTGTGAAGAGTTTTTTCCCCTACCATTGTGTGAGAGGTCTGTCGACGCCATTGCGTGGGTATGGTGGTAATAGGCTGTCCATCGTGGGTTCGCTGGAGCTGACAGCGAGGTACAAGTGAGTGGTGGTGTCCAGCCTGCAGTTCGTGGTGACCGTGAGTGGGTCGAATGTGATGGGCTGCAACCTTTTTTATGGACTGTGCTTCTCAATTACCAGCAGCAGCAGCAGAGAGGAGTGGTCGGGCTGTGGTTTGAGGGACCAGCCGATTCCGCAAGTGGTGGATGATACGGTTTGGGACGATACATGGCCTAGTATTCTGGGAGATGGAGAGGACCAATACCACCCAGGGCCATGGCGGAAGGGTTCCGGTGCCAGGGCCCAAGTTAGCCTAGGTGAGAGAACTGGGCGGCACGGTGGAACGCCCGTGATGGCAGGTGGAGCTGTGAGGACGGTTCCCTCTGCTTCCGGAGTTCGGCCTGGTGATACCGAGAAGCAGGGGGCTGCAACGGCTTCGCCGGCGTTCAAAATGAAAGAGAGCGGGACAGGACTGGCTAGCACGGGGAACAGACGTGCCACACAGAAACAATGGAGGCTGAGTCGGGCTTCGCGGAGGGTCGCTGGTGTGGCACGACTCAGTGAGGAGGCCCGGTTGAGACATCATGGACACTGGAAGCCGAGTCGAGTTCCTTTGGGAGTCAGTGATAGGGTTCAACCAAGAGAGGAGGCTCGGCTGAGAGGGGTCCATGGGAAAAGGAAACAACGGGAGGACCAGGGGCGGCTGACGGTAGTAGTTGTTTGGGAGGACGTGTACCTCCGGCTGTCAGATGACTCATGGAGACACCCTAATGAACTGTGGCGCACCATCAAGGAGAAGGAGGTGTCGGGGCTCTGACGTGGCTCATCTCCAGCGGCGAAGAGAGACGAGGGAGCTCTGGGAGGGACCCGCCAGACGAGTCCCCGGGGGGGTGGCCTCTCCATCAAGACTGTATGGTAGCAAGGGGTGATGAGTGGGGTTAAATGTGATTGCCGGGGCTACGTAGTTAATATGTTTCTCGTGCAGAACTGCTACACCAAGTGTCCATGTAAAAAAAATTAAAAAAAAAAAAAAACAAGTAATGTGTGTGTCACCATGTTTAGAGGGGTGTATTACTGTGGGGTTTGGCCGCGTTGGGGTGGTATTAGTGGGAATGGTAGTAGCAGGGCACCACCATTTTGTGTTACAATAGGAACACGGCAGTATTTTATTTTATGGACTCTATATTATCAAAGACGGCAGAATAATCCATCTAGTCGTGTGGAAGTGGGACAGTAGTCCACCTGTCCCCCTCTAGTTTTAGTTGTTTGTGTGCATGGATAGGCCTGCTTTATCTTTTTATCATTAGAGTGTGACTCGGGTAATAAATTTGGGAGAGTCTAATTAGTGTGCATGTGTTTTGGACTTTTTTAAAGTGGGAGAATGTTATGTATTAATAAGACGTATTATTGTGTAATGTGGGTGGTGGCTCCACCTTTCCAGTTCCACCGTCACCCTGAGTATAAAGGGCTGATGTGGAAGAGGCACGGTCTCTTTTGACCTTTGCCTCTGCCCGTACGGGAGTGCCTTGTAATACTGTGAGTCCCTTAATAAAGTCATATTCTACTGCACCTCCGGCCTCGTTATTGGAATACTGGTTATGGACATAACAGTTTACTCTCCAAAGTTGATACTTTCACTCCAATGATGGCAGAATCTCAAAGCTAGTACTATCCCTTGGACGTGAACGTGCTACTGCATGATTTCGTGTGTGCTCACCTCTTTCCATTGACTGTATACATTCATGCCACCTGTTCACGTTTGGTGTGAAGGCACCATAAGAGCAAAATTCAAAATGTTTATGTGTCTTTTGTATGCAACAGTATCATCTTAAAATCTGCTATTTTTTAATCAAACAATTGTTTATGTCTCCTCACTTCCCATAATAGGAACAGTCTTAAAGATAACACCACAGGTGACATGTAAGAATGTCTTAAGAATATATTTATTTAAAGCACATTATTTAACTTGTGTAAAGTTGTGTCACATCCCACATCCTACTCATCATAGTCCATTCTGGCCTTTACCAACCCAGCCCTAGCATAGTTTCAACAAAAATGACAATGCAAACTGCACAAGAGGACTGTTAAGAGCATTTGAGACTCACAGGGGCCTCAAGGGGACAGAGGGGACCGCAGAAAATTGCGAGCAAACAAATATACTCATACACAAAGGCCTACACAAAGAACAAAGACAGGAATGGTAGTGGAGGAAGCCAAACCCTGCCTGACAAAGGAGCTCCTCATGTAGCGGTTAACTGCATAATCTGGTTCAACTTTTAGATTTCTGTGACCTTTTAAGAATAAAACAAAAAAATCTTTTATTCCCCCCAATCTAATCTGAGGTTATACACAGGGTTTCTAATATTCAGCAGATTTATTTTGAAGGAATTTTGGAGGTTTTGGAAGATGACATTATAATCTTATATTTTTAAGGCATACATACCGGCCTTCACTTTGGTTCCTTTACCAAACAGGATCTCTCCACATGTGACTACAGCACAGTAGTAAGTCCCAGAATCAGAATAATCTTCTACTGTTTTGGACAGACGGTATACGCATCCTCTATCCTCTTCATCAGTTTTTATGCTGTCAGTGTAAAGGAGTCCTTGGTGGGACTCTGATCGATCTCTGAACCAGTGCACTCTGTGTTTAGCTGGACATTCATCTTGGTTTTCTTTGTTCTTGGACAGAAGTGAGCATTGCAGAGTGACATTCTTGCCCAGCTGGACCGTCTTCACATCTGGACTTTGTTTCACAAAAACAGGTTTCTGCTCAGTTTTGGGATCTGTGTGATTTACAAAAAAGACCGAAATTGATTAAATAGGGAAGTTTACCCCCACCACCCAAGATATAGCAGTACGTTGAATATACGTTACCATTTACAACCAGAAGTGTTCCGTTAATGAATTCCATTATATATGCATATCCCACTTGACAGTAGTATATTGCCTCATCTTCTTTGTTAACATTGTTTATTCTTAAAAAATAGGATTTACCATTTTTTGTGATGTGGAATCTTGAGTTTTTAAATTGTTTTTTAAGTTCTACTGAGTCAAAAGTTCCTTGAGCAATTGTTTCGATGGTAAATCCAAAATCCACCTTATACCAGTAAAACAACCCAACAGTGTCCACAGTGGCGTTACATGTGAGAGTCAGATTATCACCAAGTTCTGCCGCAGTCAAAGGCATCTGGTCAAGAACTTCAAGGGTTTGAAAGACAGCTGAAGGGAAAAATACAGAGTTTCAGCAGAATAACAGGACAAACAAAAACTTAAACAATAATGTATGTAGAAAAATACATATTGTTACTTTTTATATGATAATTCTCTTCTTATAGTAGACAAAGGGTGAACTCACGCAATGCACTCAGCAGAACCAGCAGAACCAGCACTCCAATCATTATGGCATAATATCAGACTTGTCTTGCACAGCTGACGTCTTCTCACTCAAGGGAAGATTTAGTCACAAGGTTATAAACGCTAACAGTGAAAATCAGTCCAGTGATTGGGTGAAACGTAGAAAATGCGCACTTCCTGTCAAATCAGTACAAACAGGTGGTCCATTTTCAGAAAATAAAAGTTGTTTTTTTTAAACTATTAAAATGTCTAAACACCATGGTAATTCATATATACAGTATTTCCATTGCCTGTAGTAATACAGAATGTATAAATACTTTATTGACATTATTTTAAAATTACTGTATAGTTTTTAGTTATTACGGAGTCCCCTAAGGGTCAAGGTGAGAATTTATTTTTATTTTTTTTTGGGGGGGGGGGGTTACTTTTGCGTTCCCATGCAAAATATCTTTGCATTACCTCGCAATAATTTTGCGTGCTCTGGCAAAATGCTGCACAGCAACACCCCACTGAACAGTCACGCTCTGGCCCTGACGTCATTCCGTTCTGTCAGCATCTGGAGATCTGAGGTGCGGGTTATCGCCCCATTTTAGGTAAGTGTTCCATATTAACTATAAGAGAATGATAGTCAGCGTCTTATTGTCATTTTCATTGTACAGTGTGCCATAAAATAGCATGAATTAGCTGACAAGCTGCTGTCATGGAGCTGATTTACTGTAGACAAGTTTCAGCTTCATGCTGCTGTGTTTGAGTGAAATCCTTCAGCGGTGACAGAGAACATTCACTTTAAGATCCAAACCAAGAGAACTGCATGTCGGACAGATTACAAGATTGTACTGTAGTGGGACCAACTTTACTGCTGCAGCAATAACGGAGCCTTTGTCTGAATCAAGCACAAGTTCTAATAATGAATGGCATAGCCTCATTTTATCAGAGCATGGTGTTGTATGAAATAGCAGCAGTAAGAGTGCAGGGCTGGAGACGGACACGTCTCTGTCGCCGTGGACCCTCTGGCCCGTGCGGAGCGCCGTAGTTATTGAACATATTTATATTGTTAAAGCTCCGTTCACTGCACCTCCAGCCTGCTCGTCTTTATATGAGTTATGGACACAACACCTTGCATTTGATTGTAGTCATTTTATCTGTAATTTATTGTCTTTGATCAAGCACTAATTTTACCTGTACTGTAATTAATGTATCAATGTAATTAATTAATTACGTAATGAACATAATTGTATGACGTTTGCAATTGTATACAGTACATTATGATGCATAACCAAAACTTTGCTTTTATAATAAGTTTCTTGAGAGGTTTAGGGTCCACTCTCCCTGCATTGATATTTAATTACATAAGAACATTAATCTGCGTTAAAAAAAAAAAAAAAGATCATTAACTTTCTCAAAGATGAAGACAGCCTGGAAAGTTCAAAGTTGTTTTTTTTCCCCACAAAAGTTGTCAAAAGATTGTGGCTGTACAGACACCAAGTATTGTCATAACTTAGTCCTTTTTTACTTATTTTCCAAATGAACAATGTAGTTTTTATGACTGTGTGTACTCAGTAGTTTGGGAGTGTTACTGTAAATATCACTTTAATCTTGTGTACATTATATCACAATAGTACAAAAAAGTAATGATTGTGTGGATAAGCTATCTATTCTAAACTAACAAGTATTTTTACTGTAGAAATGGAGAAGGACCTAGAGGACTTCCTGCGGTCAAGACATGTGGCAGAAGAGGAGATAAACAGGATGAAAAGGGATAAGGTCATTTTTCAAGCATTCAGGGGCGTAGTCGGGGGGGAGGCTGAGGGGGTTGCAGCCCCCCCCCCCCAAAAAAAAGAAGAAAAAAGAAAAGAAAAATGCAAATAAAGAGTAGGTTTTGAGTAGTTTGCATTGAAAATGTTAAGAAATCTATAGTTGACAGGGGGCTGAAGCTAAAGCGTCGCCCCAGGCATTCAGAATGGTGGTGGTGGTTGGGGTTCAGCCCCCCCCCCCCTCACAAATTCCAGGCTACGCCACTGTGTGAATATCCCCTCCCAAATTTTTAACTGATTCAGCCTACATAGAATATGTTTGCAAAATACTAGCTTTACCCATATTCACTCTGTTAAAAGCAGTTCCAGTAATTTGGCGTTTTAATTTCTGTTTGCAGACTGACAGAGGTGTCTTTGTATAATGACAGACGAGGAAAGGGCAAAGTATATCTCTTCATATGGAGTCTGCTTGGCTGTTCTCTCCTTTTGTAGACAAAGGGAAGAAAATACTGATCAAAATATTTTAGACCAACTGTGCCAAAAGATTACCACAAAACAAATGAAAAGGTCTGGAGCTCTTGGAGAAGCACGTCCTTCCTCCACCGTGCAAAACGCCAGTCTAATGGCAAGACATGAGAACAACAATGCTGCAAAGAGCACCCGTAGAACTGAGGTGGGGTGGCTGCATTTTCAAAATCACGACTTTCATCAGGTCAGGTCCAAGAATGGAGGAGGAACAAGGCGTCTGTTACTGGACAAAAACACAACAGTCGAACACATCATGGAAACTGCGAAGGATTTGTTTTTTCCTAAGGGCAGGTCACCAAAGGGGTCTGCCACTGATTTGACCTTTGGCATGTGTGATTTCAAAAAACAGACTACATCGATGGAATCTACAATTGTTGAACTGTATGAGGAGTCCAAATTTAAAATGTGGAGGGTTTACCTTTGCACGAAGGACTGTGTGCATTCTGTCTGGGATTCTTCAGAGGACAGTGAGATGATGGATGGGCAGGTCATGCGTGTGGAGCTGATTACTTTAGCTTACAGCTGCTTTTTGAATTTAAAGATTTGTTGATTTTTCTCTATTTTTGAAAAATATTTTTTCTGTCAGCTTGAGATTCACAGCTTTAGAAGGACATTTTTAATCTTAGTTATGAATTAAACATTTCACACTTTAAAAACTCCACTTTAATAGTAATCAAGGGTTCTTCTACTTCAAAATAATTTCAATACAGTTTGTCAGAAAATATTCATACCCCTTAGTTTTTGCATACTTTGTGTAAAATTTGATTTAAATGGATATAACTGTTTATTTTTTTTTTCAAATGAAAGCATGTTTCAGCAGTGGGGCAGTCACATTGGTCTCCTGGGCTTCTTTGGACTGATAGAATTGGAAGTATCTGGGAACTGCCATCGTTAGCTTCCCCCAACCCGACATGTTTCAGCTGTTGTATCCACCTTATTCCTGGCCCCCATGATGCCTTGCTTGAATTATGGGTGCAACTTTTTATTTTTTTATTTATTTAGAATCCTTTATTAGTCCCACAATGGGGAAATTACAGGGCATCTACATGAATGGATGAGGCAGCCACGGTGCGGCGCCCAGCCCTTCACCATTCACACACACATTCACACCTAGGACCACTTTAGAGTCTCCAGTTAACCTAACATGCAGGGTTTTTCTGGCCTGTGGGAGGAAACTGGAGAAATCCCGGAGTAAACCCACGCAGACACGGGGAGAGCATGCAAACTCCACACAGATCACTGTTGGTCCAGGGCTGGGATTGAACCCGGGATCCCCCGGCCAAGGGTGAGTTGCTGTGCTGCCTCAGTGCTAACCACTCCGCCACCACCACCATCTAGTCGGAGCCACAAAGAACCACAACACCGTGCTTGGCTGTTTTAATGTTGAAATTAAAATGCTCATGCTGCTGTCATGCCATGAATGCTTATTTAACTTAACACGTACAGACATTTTCTGATAATTGTTCAAAATGTTATTAATCTACATATATGTTGTGATAATTTAAAAATTAATGCTTGCTGAAGCTCCTAATATCAAGTCCATATTGTTCCAAGGCAGTGCAACGAATGCAAAAAAAACAAAACACCAATTTGATATCTTTCTTAAATCGTTAAGCCTTAGGAAGCAAAGTGTTACTATTTTTTATTTATCATTTTACTTCATGCAGCCTTGCATCTGGTGACGTATATAAACGTCACATCTGTGACATTCATACAAGTGAAAACATACCTGCTGCTGTTGTGTCTGTACCACTGATCACACCAACAGTCCTTTAGTTTTCAGTGCATGACCTATGCATTGCTGTTGAAGCCACAGATTTGGCTGAGGTTTAGGAGCCTCACACCACGAACAGCAGCAAGTACCAGAACTACACAAAAATATTCAAAAATACAAAAACTACAAGTGCTGAAATTAGCTGCCACTTGACTGCAAAAGAGGTATGTGGACTATACATTAAAATGAATTTAAAACACTTTTAAAAATGCTATTTTAAAGGCCCCACTACTCCCCTCTTGCTGATTGATTTAACACAACTTCAGCCAAAACCAGAAGTTGCCCCCTAATAGTTTCTACAGCAGCGCTCTCAGGAATAAGGTGGATAGTCCTAGAACTGTTTAGAAGCCCCAGTCCTGTGGGTTTTTTTCTTGACTGCTTTGAGTCATTATGAAGCAGAAGTTACTCTGGTTTCAGGTCCATGCACTCTAGTGAGATAGAAGCAAGCAAAGGAAATCAACCTGATCACTATTTCGAGCAACAGGAAATACTCTAAATAGCACCAAAGATTGTAAAATACTGGTTTAATTGATTTAGAGTTGATTTTACTGAACCAGTGCAAAAAAAAGTTCTGATTCTTAGTCATTTTAGGTGCAACTGTGTAACTGTATTGAAAAAAACAAATGCATACTTATATATTTTGGTTTTTTAATAACAGAGTCCTAACAAAGACTGTCTGATCAAAACAACCATTCTACCACTGCAACCGCAGCTCTGACAAGCCCAGGACAAAGCCCAGCACCACAAGCCGAAGAACACTTGAGTCCACTGCAGCACTTGGTCACTGATGACATAGCATCCCAGAACCCGGTTCAGGATGCTACACCAGGTGAAGTTGAGGTTCAGAGTCCAGTCTACTACAAGCATCCAGATGATGAAAAATTCTTTGGTCCAGTTCTCCATTCTACACCAGATACATCAGGGAATGGAAATACAGTCCATTACTTTATCACAGATGATGACATTGAATACCACGATGTTGTGCTCAAAGTCCCAATGATGCCAACCAATGACAGTGAAGATTTGCTTGAAGACTTAGGAGTGGTGCATATTGGAAAACAATCTGTAGACAGTGATGATGACTTTGCATCAACCCTTCCATGGACAGAAAATCAGTTGGAGGAAAAAGGTGCTGATGTCATACAGGTAAGTGTTTAAATTATTTGTTATAGCTTGAATTCAAGTTTTGTCTTTTAGAAATACGCTGAAGTAGCTGATGGAGGCATCATCTGTGTTCTGTGTTTCTATCTCCCTAAATCTAATGCTGCAACTCCACTAACTTGCCAGTTAAAATATCATGTTCCTGTTCTTTTTTGGGCCATGACAGTTGTGTTAAAAGACTGAGCCTCACATATTTAGTTAATAAAATGTTACTTAACGTTATGTAATGGTCATAATGCAGATGTTCTTGAATGTATGTACAGTATATTACCATCACAATGTTGGAAAAAATAACACATTGTAGTCTGGATTTTGAATGTCGTGCAATGTCAACATCAGTCCAGCCACTGTTTTATTTCAAAGTAAAATCCTTCCAAACAGTGATGGTCTGGTAGTTAAACATCAGTTTTAACAGTCAGTCCTTCTACTTTTTAAGGGAGAATTCATTACAACTCTCCATAAACCTGCAACATCTCTAGAAAACTTTCCCCACCTGTTAGCCTGACAGATACATTCTAACCTGTACACTGTCATAACAGTATAACCCCCTGTACATCAACACGTGAACTAGAATACACTGGCTCTTCTGTATGAGGAAAAATGCTCCCACCAAAAGCTGTAATGTCTTCAGGTTATGCATTACTTTGTATACTCATCACATTTTGTATGTTGTATTTTTTAATGTTTAGGCTCCCAAGATTAATATTCAAGTGGTCAGTGTGCCTGCGGCAGCTGGAATCCTTTCTCTGCCACCCTCTTCTCTTGAGGGACCACAAAATTCCAAAGAGACGAGGTATGCATACATTCGCCGAGTTATGATTGTGGATGCTCTCCTGGAAGTTTTCTCTGACAAAGATGTAATCAACATGGAATTAAACATGGAGTTCAGAAATGAGATGGCCGTTGATGACAGTGGTGTTTCTAGAGACGTTTACACAGCTTTCTGGGAATGCTTCCTGGAAAACTGCAAAGGGGAAGAGGAAAGAGTACCAAGACTCAGACCTGATTTTTCAGAGGCCCAGTAGCAAGCACTTCGAAGGATTTAGGCAAAGGGACTCATGGACCATGGTATGATTCCTGTAAGACTGTCAAAGGTGTTTGTTTTGGCCTGCATTAACGGCATTGCTTCAGTTGATACTGCATTGCTTATGTCATCTTTCTCTAATTACTTATCTGATGGTGAGTGGATTACTGTTGACAGGGCGCTTCAGGGCACACTGGACGAAACAGAAAAGGAGGATTTGCTTGACTTGTTCTCACAAATGGGTTCACATTCCCTCCCTTCTGAGCAAACCTTAAAGGTAGCCATCGAAACAATGGCACACAAAGCCATACTACAAGAACCCAGATACATAATTGACTGTTTTTCTTGCAGGCTGAGAAATGTACAGCTAAGTCTGCATCAAAAAGCTGATGGGCTGTATTTGTATGAGTCCAAAAAAACAACAAACAAGAAGGTAGTTGAAGCACTCCACACAGAGTCGGTTGTTCTGTCACAGAAAGAGCAAACAACATTCAGTTACTTGCAGACATGCATCAAGAATGTAGACCAACGCAAGTTGGAAAATTTTTTGCGTTTTTGCACTGGATGCTCTGTGCTATGCACAAACCAGAATAAAGTCACTTTCAATGCTGGATCTGGCTTTGGAAGAAGGCCTGTTGCTCACACATGTGGCACTACCATTGTATACTTAGAGCTCCTACCCAGAATTCAGAACAGAGTTTGACATTGTTCTATCTGGGAACTTCCTCCTAATGGATGTAATATAAGATCTATGAAAAATATTCATTAAAGAATACAAAATGCATTTACTTAAACATTCCAAACCAGCTACAATTTTCTAACGTTCTCTTTGCACTATCACTACAGCTCTGGGAAAAAAACAAGGGACCACTACAAAATCTTTCCTAAATGATCATCTCTACATGTACAGCAGCCATTCAGTTTGAGTATTTGAGTTCCAACACAAGTCTGATTAAGGAGGTTCTGATTAGGTGGTCATCTAAGTCTGGTAAGACACATGAAAGTGGTGAATAAAAGTCAGTTACACAAAAAAGTTACAAATACAGGTTGGAGTTCTTCCTAAGTAAAAGCTTAAGTATTGTTGTGTTTAAGAATGAACATGAAGGACTTCCGGTTATGGCTGCCACGTAGGACGGACGTGTCTCGCTCTGCTCTGCTCCTGGAGAAAAAAATCGGCAAATAACTCTCTCATTTGGGACAGAACGTATCCCAGCATTTGAGCGAGGATATGTCGGCGAAGCCTAAGGCTGGAAAACCAGGAAAAGGAAAAAGCGAGCCGCCGAAACAGTCCAAATTAACGGACTTTCAGGTCTGTGACGCAGCAAACAAAACTCCATATATGGCGGAGGAGGCTGGCGGCGGTGCGATTTCTGCGGGGAATGGCGCAGATGCGCTGATGGCTGCCATGAGTTCAATGAGAGCGGACTTTTCCTCTAGATTTGATGGGATTATGACAGCGTTGGAAGGAATAAGAAAGGAATTGGGTGACTGTGTAGAACGAACGGCGCAGATGGAGCTCCGTCTCGCTAGTGCTGAAGATGACGTCACCCGTCTTCAATTAAAGGTGCGCACTTTGGAAAAAAAAAATAAATCTCTGGAAGATAATATTTTGGATTTGGAATCTCGGTCGAGACAGAATAATTTGAGGCTGGTGGGTCTTCCAGAGGAATCAGAAGGTCGGGACGTATGTTCCTTTCTGGAAAAGTGGATTCCGGAGGTGCTGGGCAGCGAGGAGTTGCAATCAGCAGTGGTTCTGGAAAAAGCACATCGTATTGGCCCACGGAGAGATAAGGGACCGCCGAGGACCTTAATTATGAAGTTTCTTAGCAACAGAGACAGGATGAAGATCTTCAACACTGCACGTGCTAAAGGAGAGATTAAACACCAGGACCAGCAGGTGCGGTTCTACCCAGATTTGGCCACAGGAATCCAGCAATTGAGGAAGCAGTTTGATCCCGTACGTAAGGAGCTGCGCAACCTTGGGATTCGTCATGGTGTAATCTATCCTGCGAGACTGCTGACCACGTATGAGGGCAGAACCCACATCTTCAAGACCCCAGAGGAGGCGCAGGAGTTCATCAAGAAGATCAAAGAAGAAGAAGAGACTGGTGGGAGCTAAGCATGAACAAAATATAAGGTAGAATAATTAAGCATTTGCACAGGCATCTGACTGACTTTAAGTAAATAGTAAGTTTACAAAATATAGATTGTATTATATATTAAAAAAACAAAACAAAAACAAAACAAACAAAAAAAAAACAACTATGATGTACAAAGTTGTTAAAAATTTTGGAGTTAAGTTGGAAAACTACAGAGGAGAGTTAATGCTACGTCATTAAAAGCAGTAGAGTTAGGGTGATTGGGAGGATGAAGAAGGAGTGGCTTAGGCTGTTCCTCGTGGGTGTGGAACGGTCGATGGCTATATCGGGAGACGGAATTTTTCTTTTGATTTTGGGGGGTTTGCCACAAGTGTGGGAAGGGGAAACTTGTTTGTGTGTAGTTTGTAGGATGAATGTTCAACCACTCATGTTTTTGCTTCTCTGTATGAGCATGTTTACACTGCAAGGTAATCCCAAACTCTCTATTGATCATGGACCAAAGTGTTAATCTTAATTTAACTTCATGGAATTGCAGAGGTCTACAAAATTTAAAAAAACTTAAACAAGTTATGAATAAAATAAAGGACATGGGTTCAAGAATTGTGTTTTTACAAGAAACTCATCTGATAGAGGAGGATGTTAAAAGAATTAGGAGTAGATGGCAGGGAAGTGTATTCACCTCTTCATTTTCATCCCGAGCCAGGGGAGTTATGACTCTCATACATAAATCAGTTCCTTTTCAAGTGAAAAATGTAATTGGAGACAAATTTGGAAGATATGTAATCATTCAAGGTTCTTTGCTATTAGAAAATATAAATCTTGTGAACTTATATGGTCCCAATATAGATGATCAGAAGTTCTTTGCTAATTTATTTCTCACCTTATCATCACTTACAGGGCAACATATAATAGCAGGGGATTTTAATTGTACATTGAATCCAGGTGTGGATAGATCAACAGGACTGGATTGTACGCACATTGGATGTAGGATGACTATTAATCATTTTATGAAAGAATTGAGATTGTTAGATATATGGAGAGAAATGAAACCACAAGTTAAAGCCTATTCTTGTTATTCCAGTACCTACAAGACATTCTCACGTATTGATTATTTTTTGATTTCCACAGAATTAAGGTCCAAGATTCAAAACTGCTTTTATGATAACATCGTGATCTCTGATCATGCACCCTGTTGTCTAATATATGTAGATAAAAAATTGACAAAGGAATCAGGTAGATGGCAATTTCAGCATAAATGGCTTCAGGATGAGGAATTTGTCAAGTATATAGAAAAACAGATAGACGAGTTCTTTGACATCAATACTACACAAACATCAGCATGTGTAAAGTGGGAGGCTTTCAAAGCTTTTATTAGGGGACATATTATTAGTTATACAGGATCAAAATCTAAGAAGACTCGAGAGGAGAGAGCTAAATTGGAACATAAAATAAAAAATCTTCAGGAAAAAGTGTATGCAGGAAGTGACCCAAGGTTGGAGAATGAATTACTGATTTTGAGAGCTGAATACGACAAAAAATCAGCGAATAGAGCTGCCTCGAGTCTTCTAAGATTGAAACAATCTTTTTATGAACAAGGTGAAAAATCAGGAAAATTATTAGCATGGCAGATTAAACAATTGGAAATTAAAACACCAATTACCAGTATTATAAGTAACGGACAGGTAGTTATAGATCCTTTAGAAATTAATAGAGCCTTTAGAGATTACTATGAAAAATTATATGATACCAAAAATGAACCTGATTTAACAAAACTAAATGGGTTTTTGAACGAACTATCTATACCGTGTATTCCAAATGAAAACAGGGAGATATTGGAGTCTAAAATTAGTCAAGAAGAAGTTGGGCTAGCCATTGATAATATGAAATCAGGAAAAAGTGCAGGACCAGATGGTCTTCCAGTTGACCTTTATAAAAAATTTAAGAATAAATTAATAAAACCTTTTTTGGAAATGGTTTTAGAAGCATTTCAAAATAATAATTTACCATCATACATAAATAATGCCTTAATTATACTGCTGCCAAAACCAGGTAAGCCCTCTAATAAATGTGAAAATATGAGACCAATAAGCCTATTAAACGCCGACCTTAAGATAATCTGTAAAATTTTAGCAAGACGAATACAAGAAATTTTACCAAATATTATTAATCGAGATCAGAATGGCTTTATAAAGGGTAGACAAGGCTTCCATAATGTAAGAAGACTATTTAATATTATTTATTTTAATAAAGAAGCACCGGATACAGCTCTCCTATCATTGGACGCCGAAAAGGCCTTTGATAGAGTTGAATGGCCCTTTCTTTTTGAAGTCCTACAAAGGTTTGGACTTGGAAATAATTTCATAAAATGGGTTCAAATAATATACAATAATGCTACAGCAGAAATCCTAACAAATAACAATATTTCAAAACCAATAAAAATCAATAGAGGATGTCGACAAGGCTGTCCACTTTCACCTTTACTGTTTACTATGGCAATTGAACCTTTAGCGATAGCGATACGTTTACATTCACAAATATATGGAATTAAAGTAGGACCAACAGAACATAAAATCTCCCTGTACGCCGATGATATAATTTTGTTTATGTCAAATCTAAAAAAATCAATTCCAACCTTGTTGAATTTAATAAAGAATTTTGGGGAAATATCAGGATATAAAATAAATAAAACTAAATCTTCAATATTAATGCTAAATGAGACCCAGAGAAATTACCCAGCCCCTGAGGTAAATCAATTCAATGTTGTAAATCAGTTTAAATATTTAGGAATCCAAATTATGCCTAAGCTAGAATCAGTCGCCAGTGTCAACTATGAAGCCTTAATGTCAGATATCAGTGAGTTAACTCAGAGATGGATGTCACTACCAATGTCGATGATCGGGAGAATCAATATACTTAAAAGTAATATTTTACCTAAAATACTTTATTTATTTCAATACATTCCCTTATCACCACCTTTAGATCTATTCTCAAGAATAAAAAAAAAGTTAGTGGAATTTATATGGAACAACAGGAGGGCTAGATTACGTTTGTCTTTATTATATTTACCATTTGATCGTGGAGGTCTGAAATGTCCAAATTTTATGTTGTATTATTGGTCGGCACAACTGAGGTCTATGACATATTATTTTTCATCAAATGATCTCCCTCACTGGACTGAAATGGAATCATACAATTTACCTTTACCTCTTCCCATATTCATATACTCAGATTCGGCAAAAAAATTACAAAAACAAGTTAAAAATCCATTTGTAAAGCATATGATCAAAATATGGTGTGAAGCTAAAAACTATTTAAAAGAACCACAGTTATTGTCACAATTTAGTCCAATATGGGGTAATCAATATTTTAAACCAGGGAGAGCGGACGCTGTATTTAAAGTATGGAATTTAAAAGGGATACAAAAGATTCAGGATTTATATTTGCCATGTGCAGACAACATAATGTCTTTTGAAGAGCTGAGGATCAAATTTAATCTCAATAGAACACATTTTTTTAAATATCTTCAACTTAGAAACTTTATTCGATCAAATCAAAATAAAGCTCTCACTCGACCTATTTATTCATCCTTGGAAAAAATGATGATGAAAGATAGTAAAAGAAAGGGTATTATTTCAGAGTTTTATAACTCATTGACACTATCTTCAAGTGAAAATTCACTGAAAAGATTAAACTACTGGAAAGAAGATCTGCAAATTGAAATTTCAGAGGAACAATGGGAATTGGCTTGTACAGAAGCTCAAACCAAATCAATAAATGCACGCCTTAAATTGATACATTTCAAATGGTTAATGCGGATGTATGTTACACCGGAGGAGTTAAATAGATATAACAAAAATATACCAGATACATGCACAAAATGCATGGAAAGTAAAGGAACCCTATTTCATTGTTTATGGGAATGTAGATTAATAAGAATGTTTTGGGAAGAGGTGAGGGTAACAATTGAAAAAATAATCTCAAAACAAATCATATTGAATCCTAAACTGTTTTTGTTGGGTCTGTACCCAGAAAAGCATAATTTTAATAAAAGTGAAAGAACATTCATAGACCTCAGTTTGCTTAATGCCAAAAAATGTATTGCACTATTATGGAAAAAGACTCATAGACCAGATGTGACTCAGTGGTTAAGACAGATGTTAACAAACCTTCCATTAGAAAGAATAACATATATACTAAAATCAAAGGAAATTGTGTTTGAGAATATATGGAGACCTTTTATTGATTATGTAAAAAATTTAAACATAACTCTTGAAGAAGAAGGTGAATGATGTGTGTGGACCTTGTAAATTCCAAACTGGTGAACATAATATGTATACTTATGTATTGGATTGTCTAGACTAAACAGAGGAGCATTGTTGAAGACTTGATTTTGTTGGTGGTTGTTGGTGTTTTTAGTGCATTTTTTTTTTTTTGTTGTACTTTAGTGTTAGTGTTTGATTGTTTGTATCATGTTTGTTAAAAAAAAAAAAAAGGTTCAATAAAGATATTGTGGAAAAAAAGAATGAACATGAAACTTTTTGTTTTTGCATTGTTTGATTAAAAATTGCATCTAAAACAACATCTTTTTTGAGTGGTTAGAAACTGGTTCAGTTTCATTTACTCAAGCTTTTTTCTTTTTAAACAAAAACACTTGGTCATAGTCTTCAAGTTACTTTGGTTATTAATTTGAATTGATTTCCAATTTAAAATTTTGTTCAGTTGTGTCAACACATCAACAGCTGTGTTATTAGTTATTAGTTAGGAACTGTTTGTGAGCTTGTTCAAACATTAATAAATTTACTTACCAGAACTGACTGCATCTGTACTCATTTTTTATGAATTTATTTTATTTTACTGAAATCATTGTTCTTCTTTTGTGTTTCAGTAAATAGTTATCAGTTTCTATCTGATATGATTTGGATTTTAATAGTAGGAATGTGTTTTCAGATTGTTGTATTTTCTTCAGACAAACATAATGCTTTGTTAAATATTCCAAAGGCAAAGCAGCCTTTGGAATATTTTATAACTTTTTCTACAAAGTTGAAAAAGTTCAAGAATTTGTTAATTTTAAATTCAATATAGTTCATGGGGAAATGGTAGTTAATGTGTAGGTATACTGTAATAAAATTAATTTTGCACTTATTTTTCAGACTGACAATTTGGTGTCCTATTTTTAAACCAAATTATATATGGACATGGTCCCTGTGTCTGGCAATGTAAAGCAATGCAGAGGGCTTTAACCGCTAAAATTCCAGTGTTCCACCTGTGGAATGTTTCACTTTGGCTGGAAACTTGCTGGAATACGAAGGAGTTTTAAATATACATTTATCTAATGACCAGCAGACAGCAACAAGTGTTATTTTATCTCAAACAGGTTCATTTTGTCTTAATGATAACTCTGATATTGTTCTTCTATTAAGATAAAGCAAAGGGGTCTCATACCTTTGATATGTTTCAACTGTTGTCTGCATTCTTCAAAAAGCGTCATCTGACGTCCGTGATGTATCACGTCAGCTGTTTTATCCTTTCCATAGGCGTGACCAACCTGACAGATCTGCCAGGTTGGTCACGCCCCCCGCCGTGCGATGTTCTGTGGAGGAGAGAGTCCCAAGTGTGCAAGAGCATGAAGGCTCCATCATCTTGGTTCATGGTGTTGTGGGCTCACTTCCTGATTTCAATTGCTTCTTTGATCCAGCATTTGTGTTTGTTGTCTTCTGATCCAACTGGATCAGAATTGGATCAGAAGACCAATTGGATCAGATCCAACTGAATCAGAAGACAATAAACACAAACACTAGATCAAAGAAGCAATTGAAATCAGGAAGCGAGCCCACAATACCATAAACTGAGATGATGGAGCCTTCATGCTCTCGCACACTTGGGACTCTCGCTCCTCCAGAGACCATTGCACGGCGGGGGGGGGGCATGACCAACCTGGCAGATATGTCAAATCTGTCAGGTAGGTCACACCTACGGAAAGGATAAAACAGCTGATGTGACACGTCACGGACGTCAGACGACGCCTTCTGAAGACTGCAGACGACAGGTGAAACACATCAAAGGCATGAGACCCCTTTGCTTTGTCTTAATAGAAGAACAATATCAGGGAAGTGTTATTTTAGGCTTGAAAAGGCATAGCACTATTAGAGGAATATGAGAAATTATGCTGATTTTATAGTCAGTCACTACCTTCTTACTGAATAAAAGTTATGACTCAGCATTGTGGTCTCTATTCAGAGTACACAGGAGCACAAGGCATATTCAGTCCTTCACCCACCTTGATACTGATGAGCTGCTATGAACTGGCTGTTTGATAACACTGGTCAACACCAAATTTGTTGTCTAAGTTTTTTTAGCTGATTTAGGACAATTCTGATGTGCTGAATCCAAAAATCACATTGGTTTTGCTCAATCAGGTCAACTTTTTGAACTATGGCCACATGCTTTCTTATGTTTTTGTTTATATGTACGGGTATTTTCGCTTTATATGATGCAAAATTCTTTTTTATTTTTTGAAATTCTCTGAATTTTGAACAATGATGACGTAACATTCAATTTACATGTACTTACCTTTATCAATGTCTACTATTCAATTTACAGTACAACTGTACAACTGCTCATACCTTAACATAAAAACCTGACCTGATCGAGAGAAACCGATGTCATTTTCAGATTCAGCGGTGCAAAATTGTCTTAAATCAGTTGAAAAAACACAGACAACTTACAAAAAAATTATTTTTGTTATGATGGACTGGCAGTCTATCCAGGGTGTACCGTCTCTCGCCCAAAGATGCTGGGATAGGCTCCAGCCCCCCCCCCCCCCGCGACCCGAAAAGGATTAAGCGGAAGAAGATGGATGGATGGATGGATGGATGGATGCTGTGTAATCAGAGCCCCTGCTGTCTACACATCAGTCACTGCAAAAGCAACAGGTGACCTTACTGTGACAATGTGCACCTTTAATATTCAGTCTATAGTCCCAGTTCAACAACACATGCTTTACATGGTTTTAAAATGAGAAGTGATGCCAAAGTTACATTTGAGTCATTTTAAAGACTAGTCTGAACAACAGTTGTAACCAAAGTTTTTCTATTCATAATAAGAAAAACAAAATGCAACAGTTTAACATTTAATTTAAATAGAATTGTGATTTTGTGCTAACTTACTACCATCTCAAAAATTATTCTAAATGTTACATATTCAGGTTGACTTTTAATATGTGTTACTTTAAAACACCTCTGCTGAGGTTTATTTATGTGGCATTTTGATCAATTCACTACAATAATAAATTAACCTATAGCATGGCAACATTTTGATAAAGAACCCACTCTTTATATGCTGAATAAATCTCAGTTCATGGGAGATGACAGCACTGAAAAATGTAAATGGATTTTGTTCTGGAACTGATTTGATCAGCCCTATTTTAATGTCTGATTCAACTAAAGTGTTACATTAATTTCTCCCATACATTGGATGTGTGAGGCTTTACAGAGATGCAGTAATGGCCTCTAAGCTGTATGTACAAGTTCATAGCTTGATGTGGATCTGTGGGTGGAATCAGATGGGACTCTTTCATAATAATATTGCACAGTTCATAAACATCTGGATCACATGGTATGGTCAGACGAAAGGCACATTCAGTTTTGCATCGCTGAACATGCTCATCTTCAACAGGGCGAAGGAAGTCTCTTGTCCTGTAGAGTTCAGGTAAAGCATACATGCCACTGGGCTGACTACTGGGGACACTGATGTTTTTTGATGGTCTGATGGGGTGTGTGTTCCACACCTGTGCTGTGTCATCCAGCTCATCCTGTTAAAAATCCAGAAACACGTTAGGAAAGGACCGTACATAGAATTCATATAAACATCAAAGTAACAATTTTGATTTTATATAGCCACAAAGCCTGAAATTTTCCCCTCCTTTCCTTGATTCCCTCCACCTCCCCCCTCCTCCCATTCCGCACGTTTCTCCCACTCAACTTACTTTCTCTCTCCCCTGCCCCCTTTACTCATGTCCACTCCTCTTCTGTTGCTCTTCCAACCATTACCATCTCTTTGATTTCTGCCATCCTCTGCTTTGCCTACTTTTTTAATCCAGTTTTCCTTTCTCCCCCTCTACTCACTCTTCCTGTCTTTCCCCCTTCTAGCTATCTCTGTAAACATCATTTCTCCTTATTTCTCACCATTCTTCTATATTTGTCTCCCTCTTTCGCTCTTCCCTTTATTACTCATACCCTTCAGCATCAAGTCCTCCACTCTTGGCCACATACAGAGCTGGTTCTACATAAAAAGAGTATGCCCCCCTCAGCCACTAGGGGGGTCCCCCAAAACTACAAGTTCATCCAAATATTTTTTGGGGAAAATTAAAAATACCTTCAAAATACCTTTTTCTTGTAAATCTGCAGCTTTTTTTCTTATACATTTGTTACTTTTTATTACAAATTTGCAGCCTTTTTCTCTTAAAGCAAAACTATGTCAGACTTTCACCTTAAAATAATGTTTTCCAATATTACTTTTTGGTACATCAACCTTTGATAGAGTGAATGTCCTATGTCATCATATGTCATTCTCCTCCACAGCCTGGGTGGGTTTGCATTGCTTGCAACAGATGTATTCTTGGTAGGAACACTGAGCAGACTACAACTATGGTGAATGTGACCTCAGTCCCAACAGCCAATCACAGGGCAAAACTGTATTTATTTTATTTAGCCTTTATTTATACAGTGTAGTTCCACTGAGAGGCAACCTCTCTTTTTCAAGAACACCCTGCTCACACTCACACAGTTACACATTCACACCAGGAAGCTGAACAGTCCAACCACAGACTGACCTGTGACCACTGAGCAGCTCCACTGGCGCAGTTGGGGTTAAGGGCCTTGCTCAAGGGCACCATAGTGGGGTTAAAGCTAGTATTCTGCAAACATATTCTATGTAGGCTGAATCAGTTACAAATTTGGGAGGGGATATTCAAGAATGCTTGAAAAATGACCTTATCCCTTTTCATCCTGTTTATCTCCTCTTCTGCCACGTCTTGACCGCAGGAAGTCCTCTAGGTCCTTCTCCATTTCTACAGTAAAAATACTTGTTAGTTTAGAATGTGATAGCTTATCCACACACAATCATTACTTTTTGTACTATTGCGATATAAGATTAAAGTGATATTTACAGTAACACTCCCAAACTACTGAGTATACACAGTCATAAAAACTACATTGTTCATTTGGAAAATAAGTAAAAAAGGACTAAGTTATGACAATACTCGGTGTCTGTACAGCCACAATCTTTTCACAACTTTTGCGGTTAAAAAAAACAACTTTGAACTTTTCAAGTTGTCCTCATCTTTGAGAATGTTAATGATCTTTTTAATGCAGATTAATGTTCCTATGTAATTACATATCAGTGCAGGGAGAATGGACCTTAAACCTCTTGAGAAATTTATTATAAAAGCAAAGTTTTGGTGTATGCATCATAATGTATTGTATACAGTTGCAAACATTATATAATTATTGTGACATTGTGATTGTTCACACAAGAAAGGAGAGATGACTGTGATGAAACAGGCTTTATTTATACACTCCCACTCAACACAGACAGGAGGGGAGGTCATTCACACAGACCCCCGTCTCACTTATGGTGACACAACACATGATCGATCACTGCTCTAACTTGTCTTATAACAATAACAATAACAACTAGAAAAGCACTCGGAGAGCGCAGACCTCCGCCAAGCGGCACAGTTCCCCCCATACAGTCTTTGTGTGTACGTTTTCAGATTCCCTGAGCATGAAAAGATATGACTAGCAATTGGATTCACAATGATTATTTGTTTATTTGACATGGACAGTGCAATAAACAGACAATTAATGAATGACAATCAATGTGATAGTGATAGGATTAGTGGTTCAGTAGTGTAAAACGGGGCTATAAGGGACGGCGGGTTAATAAGGGACACTTTTCTGGGAAATGTTTTAAATGTAATTCTGCTTTTTTTATTTTGAGCAGGACGCTGAGTTGTGTTGTTATTGTCAAATATCCATGAATCCTTCATCAAATGTAGGCGGAAGCAAAATTAAAAAAGCAGAATTACATTTAGAAAAGTGTCCCATATTACCCCGCCGTCCCTTATAGCCCCGTTTTACGGTAGTAAAAGCATTGCCTCCTTAGCGGAGGTAATAAACTGAAGTGTTGGTGTGTCCATGTCCTCCACTGACGGATGCAGATTGGTTAGACAGGTTGCCGTGGGTTTTATATTATATTGGGGCTGCGCTCCGCGGCAAAACAGAATTTAGAATTTTCCCCGGCAGAGAGGTCGTTTTTACGCAGCGCCGGGAATTTGTGGCAAATAATCGGGCGGCGGACAGGTGTCCGTGTCAGGTTTTGCAGCGTGGCGCAAAAGCAGTCACGCTTGCGGGCCCAGGGCAGCAGTGTTTTCCGCGTGCTTTTGTGCCTAAAACGTTGAAGAACGCGGAATTTGTGTTGGTCAGACACGACAACCAGCGCAATGTGCGCAGCGCCTATGGCTGGCGGTCCCAGGCCACCAGTGTTTTCCGGATGCTTTTGTGGCTAAAACGTTGAAGAAGGCGGAGTTTGTGTTGGTCAGACACGACGCCCAGTGCCCTCCATTGCGCCTGCGCACATGTTGAAAATGGCCATATGTCACAGTGTGGAAAAATGCTTTAAAAAATTCCTGTATGCAGACGGTGATGCGGATCATCCCCAAAATTTAATCAGTTCTTCCTTGTACCATTTCCAACAAGGCCTGAAAGTTTCATGGAAATCCGTCCAAGACTTTTTGAGTTATCTTGCTAACCAACAGACAGACAGACAGACAAACACACAAACACACAAACCCTGGCAAAAACATAACCTCCTCCTGGCCTTTTCGGCCTGGCGGAGGTAATAACACTCTGAACACACGAATATTAACACTCTTTGAATCCTCCACGGCCCAAGCATGCCGAGAGTATCCCCACCCCCTTAACACAGCCCCGACGTTACACTGCCCCCCCCCCCGGACTGGTTTCTGTCCCCAGAATAATAGAGTCCAGCTGAAAAGTCCAACATGAATCCGTCCAGGTGTCGGGGCGGCTACCATTGTCGGCGACCAGTACATATGGGCACACTAGTGTCCATCTGTGCCTCGGCCGGAGTATCTGGTCGGGATGAAGGCCCCGGCTTGACCACCCGTGGGCAGATGGCTGGTATGGGGCGAGACGGTCGTGGTAAGTACCACAACCCAGTCTCTTTTCTGCAGCCTCACCCTGTACACTACATCCGACAGTTGCTGTAGGACCTCGCACGGTCCCGACCAATGGCTCGTCAGTTTTGGAGACAGTCCCCTTTTTCGTTCGGGGCAGAAAACCCAGACTCAATCTCCTGGTGCAAAGTCCCTCCCCTGGCAGCGCGAGTCATATGCCCGCTTCTGCCAGCTCCCTGCTGCTGCCAGGGCCTCCCAAGCCAGTCCGTGCACCATGTGGAGACGTCCAGAAAAAGATCAGAATCAGAAAAACATTTATTGCCAAGTACATTCACAAGTAAATAACTGGTAAATATACGAGGGATTTGGCTTGACACTGAGAACGTCATAGGTGACATTTTCAATGACGCGGCAGCCATGAGGCGCCTGTCAGCAGAGAGGGAACAGGAAGCAATGGGGAAGAGGGGGGGTGAACACAATAGGAGAGAGAAAAAAGCATTGATTGTCAGAATAACGTTCATATATGATCGATATTATGATTACAAGAAAAAAACTCTCAATGCACAATTAGCAGACAATAGAATCCATACAATGACACAAAGAGAGCAGTGAATGAATGAATCTTCAAGTCAGTATAGTGAGTCAGTGTGAGTGTGTGTGTTGAGTGCAATCAGTGATATCAGTTGGAGGACAACAAAAGTCTCTTCCCGCAGCAAATGTTATGTCTACCGTCTGAGCAGAGGCGCATGTCCTTGGCACGGCAGATGGAATAGTTTGCCAGACAGCTGGCTGTCCTTGAGAGTCAAATGCTGCCCGCCATGTTATGAAAACAAGTATACTGAAGATAATCTGGAGGACTGAGTGCTGAGGCCGTCAAAACAGGTCGAATAGCACTGACTTCAGAGAAAAAACTTTCTATTCTCTTACAGATTCAGTGCTCAAATCCTTCATGGTTCCTTCAAGTAAAACAAATAATCCAACCCCAGTTTGCCCTCCACCTCCGGCTCCGGGGGGGGGGGGGGCACCAAATCCACCGGTGTGCGCAGCTCGCGTCCAAACATCAGCGCTGCAGGAGTGCGCCAGGTGGATTCCTGTGCTGCCGTCCGGTACGCCCACAGAACAAAGGGCAGATGCAGGTCCCAGTCTCACTGTTGCTGGTCCACTAGGACAGCGAGCTAGGTGGTGAGGGTCCGGTTGACCATTCAACCAGGCCGTCGCTCTGTGGATGCAGCGAGGTGGTCCAGGTCTTCCGGATGCCCAGCCGCCTGCAGACCTTCCCGAAGACCTCTGCCTCAAAGTTCCGACCCTGATTGCTGTGCAGCTCCTCCAGTGCGCCAAACTGACAAAACATCTCGTCCACCAGTTTTGATGCTGTGGTGGCGGCGCTCTGATCAGGGACCGAGTACACCTCTGGCCATTTGGTGAAGTAATCCATTGCGACCAGCACGTAGCGGTTCTCCCGGTCCGTGGTCGGGAAAGGGCCCAGAATGTCCACTCCTACCCGCTCCATCGGTGCTCCCACCCGGTACTGCTACAAGGGGGCATGGGATTGCTGAGTTGGCCCTTTCTGAGCTGTGCAGGTGTCACAGCGATGGACATGGAGCTCTACATCTTGGCAACATCCGGGCCAGTAGAACCGGGCTCGAAGACGCTGCAGAGTCTTCGTCACCCCGAAGTGGCTCGCCCCGTGGACCAGCTGGAGTACGTTGGGCCGCAGCCGCCAGGGAATCAGCAGCTGCCAGACGTGACGCTACCCAGCTGGAGTCTGCCACTGCTGATACATAACACCCTTGTGACAGCAGAGATTGGCCCACTGGGAGCGTAGGGCCTTGGTCTCTGGATCCAGCGCAGACACAGCCTTCCAGGGGGGCCGCTGGCCCACGTCCAGCCACTGCCGAACCCGGGAAATGACCGGATCTCTGTCCTGCTCACTCTGCAGCTGCTGCGCGCCGAGGGCCTCTGTGACGTCATCGCTGGGGAGAGCTGCCTGATTATCCGAGGAGGAGCTGTGTGCCGCTGTGTTATTCCTGCTCAAAGCGGTCCAGAGAGCAGCAGCCCATGGGATAGCTTGGTCTCGATCCTCTGCCCGCTGGCAGTGCCGACAGTCCTCCACAGCACAGGGACGCCGAGACAGCGCATCAGCGTTGGCATGGAGGCGGCCTGCCCAATGCACAATCAGAAAATCATAATCCTGCAGTGCCTCCAGCCATCTCGCCAACTGTCCAGCCGGCTCTTTAAAGTTCAGCAGCCAGGTCAGGGAAGCATGATCCATCCTGAGCTAGAACCTCCCCCCATACACATACGGGCAAAAATGGCGAAGCCCCTGGATGACAGCCAACAGCTCTCTGCGAGTAACGTAATAATTCTTTTCAGCTCTGCTGAGAGTGCGGCTGAAAAAAGCAACTGCCTGCTCTCCGTGTTCTCCCTCCTGGGATAACACCGCCCTGCTGGCGTCCATGTCCACGATGAAAGTGCGGTTCAGGATACTGCAGGATGGGGGCACCGATGAGCGCTGAGCAAAGCCGGGAAAAAGCAGCAGCACAGCTCTCACTCCACTGAAACGCACGGCCCTTCTGTGTCAGCTGATGTAGCGGGCTGGCGATGGTGGCGAAGTCTTTCACAAATCTCCTATAATAGGAGGCCAGTCTGAGAAAACTCCGTAGCTCTCCCACATCCTGCGGCACTGGCCAGTTTTTCACCGCTGCCACTTTCTCTAGATCGGTGGCGACTCCCATGCGCATTTCTAGGCCAGATATGTCACTGTGCCGTGTCCAAGGCTGTCCCATTCCGTGGTCTCCTTCACATGCAGTGGACAAATTCAGCCTTCAAAACTTTTAAAACGAAGGATACAGTGGTGTCAAAAAGTGTTTGCCCCCTTCCTGATTTCTCACTTTGTTGTGCGTTTGTCACACTTAAATGTTTCAGATCCATCCATCCATCCATCTTCTTTCGCTTAATCCTTTTCGGGTCGCGGGGGTTTCAGATCATCAAACAAATTTAAATATTACTAACTAACTAACTAACCTGCACTTATATAGCGCTTTTCTAGTCACAAAGACCACTCAGAGCGCTTTCACTAATACTAACCCTCTATTCTAAGGGCCTATAGGAAACAGATATCTAGGGACAATTTTAGAACAGCCAATTAACCTAACATGCATGTCTTTGGATTGTGGGAGGAAACCGGAGCCCCCGGAGTAAACCCACGCAGCACAGGGAGAACATGCAAACTCCACACAGAAAGGTTCCAACCCCTGCCAACCTGGGGATTCGAACCAGGAACCTTCTAGCTGTAAGGCAACAGTGCTAACCACTTCACCAGATAACACAAGTAAACACAAAATGCAGTTTTTAAATGTAGGTGTTTATTATAAAGGGGAAAAAAATCCAAAACTACATGACCCTGTGTGGAAAAAGTGATTGCCCCCTAAACCTAATAACTGGTTGGGCCACCCTTAGCAGCAACAGCTGCAATCAAGCGTTTGCGATAGCTGGCAGTGAGTCTTTTACAGTGCTGTGGAGGAATTTTGGCTCACTCATCTTTGCAGAATTGTTGTAATTCAGCCACATTGGAGGGTTTTTGAGCATAAACTCCCTTTTTAAGGTCATGCCACAGCATCTCAATCGGATTCAGGTCAGGACTTTGACTAGGCCACTCCAAAGTCTTCATTTTGTTTTTCATTTTGCCATTCAGAGGTGGACTTGCTGGTGGGTTTTGGATCATTGTCCTGCTGCAGAACCCAAGTGTGCTTCAGTTTGAGGTCACAAACACATGGCTGGACATTCTCTTTCAGGATTTTTTGGTAGACAGCAGAATTCATGGTTTCATTTACCACAGCAAGTCTTCCATGTCCTGAAGCAGCAAAACAGCCCCAGCCTATCACACTACCACCACCATATTTTACTGTTGGTATGATGTTCCTTTTCTGAAATGCTGTTACTTTTACGCCGGATGTAATGGGACACACACCTTCCAAAAAGTTCAACTTTTGTCTTGTCTGACCACAGAGTATTTTCCCAAAAGTCTTGGGGATCATCAAGATGTTTTCTGACAAAACTGAAACGAGCCTTTATGTTCTTTATGCTCAGCAGTGGTTTTCATTTTGGAACTCTGCCATGCAGGCCATTTTTGCCCAGTCTCTTTCTTATGGTGGAATCATGAACACTGACCTTAACTGAGGCAACTGAGGCGTGCAGTTCTTTGGATGTTGTTGTAGGGTCTTTTGTGACCTCTTGGATGAGTCATCGCTGCACTCTTGGGGTAATTTTGGTCGGCTGGCCACTCCTCGAAAGGTTCGCTACTGTTCCATGTTTTCGCCATTTGTGGAAAATGGCTCTCACTGTGGTTGGCTGGAGTTCCAATGCTTCAGAAATGTCTTTATAACCTTTTCCAGACTGATAGATCTCAATTACTTTGTTTCTCATTTGTTCCTGAATTTCTTTGGATCACAGCATGATGTCTAGCTTTTGAGGATCTTTTGGTCTACTTCATTTTGTCAGGCAGGTCCTATTTAAGTGATTTCTTGATTGAGTACAGGTATGGCAGTAATCAGGCCTGGGTGTGGCTCAAGAAATTGAACTCAGCTTTCCAAAGACGTGATAAACCACAGTTAATTTATGTTTTAACGGGGGCAATCACTTTTTCACACAGGGCCATATAGGATTGGATTTTTTTTTACCCTTAATAATAAAAACCTTCATTTAAAAATTGCATTTTGTGTTTACTTGTGTTATCGCTGTCTAATATTTAAATTTGTTTGATGATCTGAAACATTTAAGTGTGACAAACATACAAAAAATGAGAAATCAGGAAGAGGGCAAACACTTTTTCACACCACTGTACATGAGAGTATCCTTGTGGCCTTAACATATCCCAGCATTCAGCACGTGGCTCAGCCTGGCTTCTTTTTTTTTTTTTTCTTGGCTCGGACAGAAGCGGAACTAAGTCAGAAACAGTTCAAAGTAAGTTTTTTGCTTGAATTATGCAGCGGTTTAAACGTGAAAACACAAAAAAATCCAGAAAACAGCAACATCTCATTATTTAAGTTTATATTATTTTTTTCTGATGTGCTGTATGCTTCCCTTAATGTATTGATTAAACATTTTGAACTGTTATTTTTTCTGAAGTCAAACCTTTTTTCCCATTAATGTCAGTTTATTAACTAATGTAGTAATATAAAAATACAGTATGACGTGGTTGAAATAACTTGCTTTAAGACAACTTTTAAAGTCCCGTAGAGACATCGGGAATGTAAAGCAAGGCAAGTTTACTTGTTTAGCACATTTCGTGCACAAGACAGTTCAAAGTGCTTTACATAAAAACATTAAAGCATTACAGCAGGTTGCAAAAGGAATACATAAGAATTTAAAAGCAAACTAAAAAGTAAATTAAAGAGTAACAAAAACAAGCTAAAATAGAACACGACAGAAATAAGATTTACAGTGCACTGTAGGAGGGCAGCACGGTGGCGGAGTGGTTAGCACTGCGGCAGCACAGCAACTCACCCTTGGCCGGGGGATCCTGGGTTCGATCCCAGCCCCCGACCAACAGTGATCTGCATGGAGTTTGCATGTTCTCCCCGTGTCTGCGTGGGTTTACGCCGGGATTTCTCCGGTTTCCTCCCACATACCAAAAACATGCAAGTTAGGTTAATTGGCATCAAACTGGGGATTCTAAATTGTCCTTAGGTATGACTGTGGGAGTGAATGGTTGTCTGTCTCTCTGTGTTGGCCCTGCAATGGACTGACGATCTGTCCAGGGTGTACCCTGCCTCTTGCCCAAAGATGCTGGGATAGGCTCCAGCCCCCCCCCCCCGCGACCCGAAAAGGATTAAGCGGAAGAAGATGGATGGATGGAGGGCATTGTAGGAGATTAACAATTGCTCTACTGAAAGGCCACAGCAAATAAGAGAGTTTTTAACCGGGATTTAAAGCAGCTGAGAGTTTCAGCAGCCCTGATGCTTTCTGGGAGTTTGTTCCATATGTGAGAGGCATCAAAACTAAACGCTGCCTCACCATGTTTGGTTCTAACTCTGGGCACAGATAGTAGGCCTGAGCCTGATGAGTTGAGGGCTCTGGGTGGTTCATAATGGACTAGCAGATCTGAAATGTATTTTGGCCCGAAATCATTCAGGGCTTTATAAACCAACAGGAGTATTTTGAAATATAGTCTTTGAAAGACAGGAAGCCAGTGTAAAGATCTGAGAACTGGAGTTATATGATCCACTTTCTTGGTCTTAGTGAGGATTCAAGCTGTAGCGTTCTGAACCAACTCCAGCTGTCTGATGGACTTTTTAGGGAGACCTGTGGGGACAGCGTTACAACAATCCAGTTTACTAAAGATAAATGCATGGACAAGTTTGTCTAGATTAGTTGTCTAGTTAGCTTAACGCTGGCCCCAGGGCGCCGACCAAACTCCGACATGAAGCGGCTCAGTCCCCGGTGAGGGCTCACCGGAGGAACCAACCGAACCAACCGAGGCGGCGGTTGGGAGCTCGGGCGCGACGTTGGTGAGAGACGGGGGCCACCTGGACCCAGCAGGACAGTGGCCTGAGTCGGAACCCAGTTGCGAGGCCCAGCTGAGGAACTACCAGACTGACGGCGCTCGGAGACGGGGCCTAGCGGAGGTGCCACCCAGCCAGACGGCAGCGAGCGGCGGTGATCGGCGGCGGTGATCGGTGGAGTTCGGCTGCGCCGGCGGTGAGCGGCATAACCGGCCAGGCTGACAGCGGCAGGCGGCGACGATCGGCGGCGGTGATCTGCAGAGCTGTGCAGCGTTACTTGGCGGAGGAGCTGTGCAGGAGCTCGGTGCGGCGAGTCCAGCAACGGCCGGGCTAGTTGAGGCCTAGCCGGATTCTCTGTTTATCTCTATCCACAGGTCAGTAAGATGCTACCAAAGAAAGAGGAAATGGAAGAAATAAAAAAATCTCTGAACTTTATGTCAGAAGAATTGGCCAAATTGACTAGCCAGCAGGACAAAATAATAGGCCTAATAGAACAGGTACAAACCCTACATTTAATAATCCAAGAAAAAGACAAAAAAATTATGGACCTGGAGCAACACGGGCGTCTTTTGGAGCAACGCGTTGAGGATCTTGAACAAGGTTCTCGTATTGATGACCTAGTTATAAGTGGACTAGACATCAGATATCAGTCATACGCCCATGCTGCAACAGGACTGAATGGTGAAGATGCACCCATGAGTGAGTCATTGTCCTTAGAAAATCAAGTGCTTCAGTTCCTTAATAATAAAGACATTAAGGTAGAAGCCAATGCAATCTCAGCCTGTTATGCTCTACCGAAGAAAGATAACAAAACAAAGAAATCAATTGTGATGCGCTTTGTGAACAGAAGGGTAAAGAATAACATACTGAGGCAGGCCAAAAAGCTAAAGGAAACTCAAGTTTACCTAAATGAACACCTGACAAAAAAACCCGCTGAATTAGCACGACAGGCACGGATGCTAAAAAAACAAAATAAGATACAAGCAACCTGGACAAGAAATTGTAGAATTTGGATTAAACTAAATGGATCACCTGAGCAAGCAAAGAGTATAATGATCAGAGATGCTACTGACTTAGATAAATACAGATGAACACTGATTAAGAAAATTATGAGCCAATGATAATCCATATTCATACACACGATAAGAATAGTTCTTTTGACACACCATGCCAAAGTACTTTAAAAAAATAAGCAAAATAAACAAAAACTTATGACCGACTCGAGTAGACATCAATTATCCCAGTTGGAGGAAGTCATTTGACACAGAATGAGGAAACTCAAACTCTGAAAATATACCATTATGCTGAACATAAACCACAAGAGATGGAGAATGATATTGATCCTGATAACCACTTTTTCAATAATATTCATAACCACTGTGAATATTACACTGAAAAGCAATTCAAAAGTCAAGTGCAATTAGATGGTAAACTGTCAATAATACACTTCAATAGCAGAAGTCTTAACAAAAACTTTCCACAGATTCAGGACTATTTAAAACAGCTAGACAGAAAATTCACAGCTATTGCAGTCTCTGAAACCTGGCTTAATGAAGAACTGGCTCCCCTGATGGCAATAGAGGGATATCACATGTTTTATATTAACAGATCTCAAAAAAAGGGTGGTGGTGATGCACTATATATTGATGACCTGTACAGATGTAAGCTTGTAAATGAAATGTCCTCAGCACTACCAGGGATTTTGGAATGTGTTACTGTTGAGATTGACCTAGACAAAACAAAAAATCTAATCATAAGCTGCATATATAGAACGCCGGGAACTTGCATTGGGACATTCAGAGATAAATTAGTCGAGCTGTACAATAATATTACTAGTAAGAAAATGGTAGCAATTTGTGGAGATTTCAATATTGATTTACTGAATCCACATCAACAAAATGTAGTTACAGAGTTCATGAACTCTATGTACAGCATGAGTCTATATCCCACAATAACACATCCCAGTAGAATCACAGTTCACTCTGCTACACTTATTGACAACCTGTTTGTCAATGTTTTCGATAAGAAAATAGAAAGTGGATTATTGATAAATGATATAAGTGACCACTTGCCAACCTTTGCACTTATCCATGGCCACACGGGGCCCAACGCAGAAAAAATTTCAAAATCGTTCAGACACAAATCACCAAATGCAATCAGTTCTCTTAAAGAGGACTTGCTGAAGCAAGACTGGACAGAAGTCGATGTATCAGATGTAAATTAAGCCTATGACACATTTATAAACATTGTAACCACTCTTTATGAAAAAAACTGCCCATTAGTAAAAAAAAAGCTTAAACACAAATTTGCTGATAAGCCATGGTTAACCAAAGGACTACAAAAGGCATGTAAAAAGAAAAATTTATTATATAAAGCTTTCCTAAAGAAAAGAACAAAAGAAGCAGAGCAGCAGTATAAAACATACAAAAATAAGTTAACATATATAATAAGATGTAGTAAAAGAGACTATTACAGTAAAGAACTGGCGAAAAACAAAGACAATATTAAAAATACATGGACAATACTCAACAGTATCCTTGGAAATAAAAGCAGAAATACAAGCTACCCAACTAATATTCCAAAAAATAATAAAACGACTCAGAGTCTGAATATAGCTTCACCTGCAGATGAATTTAATAATTTTTTTGTTAACATTGGACCTAAACTGGCCCGAGAAATACCCACTACGGTGCCTACAGGTAATACAATATGCAATAACACTGCTGTAAAAGACTCCATCTTCATAAAGAACACAGACGAAAGAGAGGTCATTGAAATTGTTAAATCGTTCAAAAGTAAAACATCTACTGACTGTGATGGTATTGACATGCTACTAGTCAAAACTGTTATCGAATGCATAGTAAAACCACTGATGTATATCTGTAACCTGTCTCTCCAATCAGGTATTGTCAGGAATCTGAAACTCAAGACTCATAGAAATGATAGTACTCTGTTAGGTTCGTACCTTAATCAGACTCGAGACATGAATATAATCAAAGGTTTTTACTTGCAAGGAGCAAATCACAACACACCTCTGGTTACAGACGGGAGTGAATGCTGGTGCGTAGAGTCAGCACCTCCCTTTTATACAATAAAGTAGGTCAAGGAAAAACTTTCACAACATCTGCTGCACCCACACATGGCGGAGCAGAAAGTTAGACACAATGAGTTTTTATCACATGATGGAGAAATAGCGAGAAAGACAATTCCATATATGGCATAGGACAGTTGGTTAATACAAGTATTTTCATTCTGTCCGGTTACACTGTTGCAGGGCAGATTACACTTCTCAGAACAGAAAGTTATTTCAACAGTTCCTGTGTCACGTACAACACAGGAGAAGCAGTTATACGAGTATTATTCATTTATGAAATGTTAACATGTATATACATTTATACATTTTCCAACAATTCCCTCCTGTTTAACATTTCATCACATGCAAGCATCAGTATAATGTAACTTCAAAAGTTTTTTGTTACATTGACCTCATAAAGCATCATTTCCAAATTTAAACAGTGGTTTTGTCATCACAATCACCATCACTTTGCTGTCTTAAGGCAGTATATTGTACAGGGACTTCTCTTTGGAGCATAACAGATTGTAACATGAAAGTGTGTTGAGCAAAAGTTCTACTTATCATGGACCTTATACAGGGAATGACACACATGAAAAGCACATAGAATAAAATTAATATCACAATCAATGGGGTTAACTATTTCAAAAGACTCTGCCACCAAGTTCTACTTTGAAACCAATCCCAGGAGCCCCAACCTTTATCTTCATCTAACCCATGCTGTAAGTGTAAAATATCATGCTAATTTTTGTTCTTCATTTAAGTTGTGAATCCTTGCTCCACTAATACAGTTAGATTTTCCATTGTCCATGCTAATGCATTTATGTGGTGTATAGCTAGAGCACTGCCATGCATTGGAAAAAGAGTACCCATTCTCTGTTTTCCAGATAGTTTACCCACCAACTGTTGCATCTCTATTTTTCTTCCTTTTACCCTGGTGTGTATTTTAGTTTGTTCAGAATGATAATAATGGGAGTAGGATGTTTTCATTTCATGTGTAAGATTTGACCTTATGCTGATGTGTGGGAACAATATTGACATAACGCACGGCTCAGGAGACGCACACACACAGGCTCAGAGTAGTTCAAATAGTTTATTAACAACGGGCGTGAATGAGTGCGTGTCTGCGGGGTGTAAATGTGTTGGTGGCGGTGTCCGCTTCAGACACAGAGGCAGGTGACCGTACAGCCGGGCAACCCTATGGAGAAGACACAGGGAGAGGGTGACAGGCATACACCAACACAGGAGGGATTATGGCAAGAGAAGGACTTACTTGGATGACAGGTCAGCTGGCACAGCAAGGGACGAAACCCGGGAGACAGCCACCTGGAGAGCTCGGTGCAACAGCGAGGAATGGGCGTTGGAGAGAAGACGTCCGCCGCCGCCGGGAAATCCACCTGTGCACAGGGGAGCAGACTGGAGAGAGAAGGTAAGGCTTCTTACCCAAATAATTGCGCTGAAGATAGTTGATGACTCACAACGGTGAGGAACGAAGTCTGACGGCTTCAGGCCGAGCCTCCGGGCGAGGCGGCTTTTCTCCTTCGCCGCTGATGAGGATCAGGTGTGTGAGCAGGTGGCGCCGCTGATGAACGGCGCGGCGTGACAGTACTCCCCCCTCTAGCAGCGCCTCCTGGCGATGGCTTATCCGGGTGCGCTCGGTGGAAGTCCGCGACGAGCGATGGGTCCAACACAAACGACGAGGGTACCCACTGTCGATGCTCGGGCCCATAGCCCTCCCAGTCCACCAAGTACTGCAACCCACGACCCCGGCGTCGAGAGTCCAGGATGGAAGCGACAGACCAGGCCGGATGGCCATCAATCATCCGGGGCGCGGGTTGCGCAGCAGGAGGGGGGCAAAGGGGGTCGGTGACTGCCAGCTTCACCTTCGACACGTGGAAGGTGGGATGGATGCGGAGGGAGGGGGGAATAGCCACGCGCACAGCCACCGGGTTGATGATCCGGGTGATGGGATAGGGACCCATGAAGCGCTGTGCCAGCTTTCTCCTCTCACCTTTTAGGGTGACGTCCTGGGTGGAAACGTAGACACGTTGCCCAACCCTGTACGCCGGGGCAGGTCTTCTATGCCGGTCCGCCACAGTCCTGTTGCGCTCCGCTGTGCGTAAAAGCGCCCTGCGCGCGGCAGCCCAGATGGAGCGGAACTGCCTGAGATGTGCTCTAACCGAGGGGACGGTCACCTCACTCTCCTGCTCTGGAAACAGCGGGGGGTCGTAACCCAGGGACGCCTTGAATGGAGACATCCCCGTAGCAGAAGAGCGAGCGGTATTATGAGCATACTCGACCCAGGCGAGATGGTTGCTCCAGGACGTTGGGTTAGATGAGGTCACACAGCGGAGCGCAGCCTCCAGCTCCTGGTTGGTCCGCTCACACTGCCCGTTGGACTGGGGGTGATGGCCGGAGGAGAGGCTCACCTTGGCTCCGATGGCGTTACAGAACGACCTCCAAACCTCGGATGAAAATTGGGGACCCCGGTCCGAGACCACGTCCACCGGAATCCCGTGCAGCCTGACCACGTGTTGGACAAGGAGATCCGCCGTCTCCAGGGCAGTAGGGAGACCTCGCAGGGGGACGAAGTGCGCCGCCTTGGAGAAACGGTCCACGATGGTCAGGATGGAGTCAAAGGAGTTGGAAACGGGGAGACCGGTGACGAAATCCAACGCGATGTGCGACCAGGGCCTGCCAGGAACGGGCAGGGGCTGGAGCAGACCCGCTGGAGGGGCGTTTCCCGACTTGCAGGTGGCACAGATAGGGCAAGCCCGGGCGTAGCGGGCTGCATCCCTCCGCAGGCCTGGCCACCAAAAGGACCGTTGGAGGAGGTTGATCATCCGGGAGGTGCCGGGATGACAGGTGAGCCGGGAGGTGTGGAGCCAGTGGATGACCTCTCCTCGGACCGCAGATGGCACGAACAGTTTTCCCTCCGGTCCGCCGCCAGGATCAGGTTCCACCTCCTGCGCCTTCCGGATCTTGCTCTTGATGTCCCAAGAGATGGCACCCACGACGCACGACCTGGGCAGGATGGTGTGGGGCGTCTCCTCAGCCCCCACGGGGGTAAACTGCCTAGAGAGGGCATCAGGCAGGCCGTTCTTGGAGCCTGGCCTGAAGGTGATGGTAAAATGGAACCTGGCGAAGAACAAAGACCAGCGCGCCTGGCGGGCGTTCAGGCGCTTGGCAGATCGTAAATATTCTAAGTTCTTGTGGTCCGTCAGGACCACGAACGGCAGGTCCGCCCCCTCTAGCCAGTGGCGCCACTCCTGTAAGGCGAGTTTGATGGCCAGGAGCTCTCTGTCCCCCACATCGTAGTTCCTCTCCGCCGGGGACAAGCGCTGGGAGAAGAAGGCACAGGGTCGTTTGGCGCCATCGTCCGGTGACCGCTGGGATAGAACTGCTCCCACTCCCGTGTCCGAGGCATCCACCTCCACTATGCACTGCAGCGCGGGGTCGACCTGGCGAAGAACCCGGGAGGAGGAGAATTCCGCCTTCAGCGCCTTAAAGGCAGCAGCGACCTCCTCTGTCCACCGGAAAGGGACCTTCGGGGACGTGAGGCGGGTCAGTGGTCCGACGATCGAGCTGAAGTTGGGCACAAAGCGGCGGTAGAAATTGGCGAAGCCAACAAATTGTTGCACCTGCTTCCGGGATGCGGGAGTAGGCCACTCCACCACCGCCTTCACCTTCTCTGGGTCTGGAAGCACCTGGTCTTGAGAGATGATAAATCCCAGGAAGGATGTGGTCCTAGCGTAAAATTCGCACTTCTCAGCCTTCACGTAGAGCCGATTCTCCAGCAGTCTTTGGAGGACCCGCCTCACATGGACCTGGTGCTCGTCCCTGGACCTGGAGAAGATAAGGATGTCGTCCAGGTAGACGAACACGAAGAGGACGATGAAATCCCGGAGGACATCGTTGATGAGGCGCTGAAAGACGGCAGGAGCGTTGGTTAACCCGAACGGCATGACTAGGTATTCAAAGTGGCCGTTCGGGGTACGGAAGGCTGTCTTCCATTCATCTCCCTCCCGGATCCTGACGAGGTGGTAAGCGCTGCGTAGATCCAGCTTGGTAAACCAGGTCGCCCCCTGGAGGGAGTGGAAGGCAGTGTCCATGAGGGGCAGGGTGTAACGGTCCCTCTCAGTGATGTCGTTGAGCGCACGGTAGTCTATGCAGGGGCGGAGGGATCCGTCCTTTTTCCCGACGAAGAAGAAACCTGCCCCCACGGGTGACGACGATGGGCGAATTATCCCAGCGCTCAGTGATTCCTTCAGGTAGGTGTTCATTGTCTCCTTCTCTGGCGCAGACAGGCTGTAGAGCCGACCAGAAGGTAAGGGGGCCCCCTGGCGGAGGTTGATGGCACAGTCATAGGGCCGATGAGGGGGAAGAGACATAGCTTTCGCCTTGCTGAACACCATACCCAGGTCGTGAAATTCCGGAGGCACCAGAGACAGGTCCGGGGGTGCTGCGTCCGCCACAGGGGGGGAAGCGGACGGGGAGCAGGCAGCGGACTGAAGGCAGGTGCCCATACAAAACGTGCTCCATGCCGCTACCCCAGCTGACTTCCAGTCCAGGACAGGGTTGTGGAGGCGTAGCCAGGGATACCCCAGGATGACGGGCGACACAGAGTTGGGCAGGACGTAGAAAACCATCTCCTCCCGGTGGTTCCCCGAGATGATGACCGGGACGGGGACGGTCTGATGTGAGACTCTCCCAAGGGAGGCACGAGAGAGATTGACCAGGGAGATGGGGTTTCTCAGTGCCTGACAGCGGATGCCCAATCGGGTTGCCAGGCTTTGTGAAATGAAGCTGCCTTCTGCGCCCGAATCCACCAGTGCGTGGGTGAGATGCCCAGTGGGGTTGTGGCAGAAACGGATGGGCAGCTTCAATTGGGTGAGGGGATTTGGCCGATTGACGTCCGTGAGGCCCCCTACAGTGACTCGCGGACCCCGCCGTTTGGCTTCAGCGGACAAAGCTCCACCGTGTGCTGATTGTCTCCGCAATACATGCAGAGACCCAACTCACGGCGGCGTTGTCTCTCTGCCGGGGAGAGCTTTGTCCAGCCCGTCACCATCGGCTCCGACTCCTCGGGGCGCGATGGTGGCGGCGTCGCCAGGGGGCGAACTTGGGGCAGGCGCAGCGAGGCTCCCCGAGGGCGAGAAGTAGACGACTTCCGTCCTGAGGAGCGCTCGCGCAGCCTGTTGTCCAAGCTAATGGCTAGTGAGGTTAGCTCCGCTAGCGTTCCGGGGACATCCCGTCCAGCCAGTTCATCCCTCAGATCGTCATTGAGGCTGCGGAGGAACAGGCCACAGAGGGAACGTTCGTCCCAGCCCAATTCCTCCGCTGCTACCCGGTAGTCGATAGCATAGTCCGCGGCTGACCGGCTTCCCTGCTGGAGAGCGAGAAGCCGATCGACCTGGACCGTCTCGGTGCGAGAATGGTCGAACACCTCCAGGAAGCGCCTCACGAACTCGGCATAGGTGAGGGTGGCATAACTGGGTCTCGCCATTATAGCGTAGGCCCAGGTTAAAGCGCGCCCCTCCAGAAGGTTACCTATGTAGCCGATTCGGCTGTGATCTGAGGGAAAGTCCCCGGGCACACGGTCGAACACGGACTCACACTGCATCACAAACCCCCGCGATCCGCCGAGCTTTCCGCTAAAGCGAGCGGGGGTCGGAATTGGTGTGAGACGGGCCGGTGCCACTGGAGCTGGCTGAACGGCCGCAGGAACAGCAGGAGCTGTGCCACCCTGGGGAGCCGGGGGGAACGGCTGCTGGGGGTCCAGACGGTCCAATCGGTTTGTTATAGCTACTAATTGGTTCAGGATCACCTGTTGTTGATAAGCGATCTGATCTACTCGAACCTCGAGAGTGGTAAGACGGTGTGCGAGCCCGCCGTCTGCCGAGCCGCTCTGCTGAAGCCGTACTGACATAACGCACGGCTCAGGAGACGCACACACACAGGCTCAGAGTAGTTCAAATAGTTTATTAACAACGGGCGTGAATGAGTGCGTGTCTGCGGGGTGTAAATGTGTTGGTGGCGGTGTCCGCTTCAGACACAGAGGCAGGTGACCGTACAGCCGGGCAACCCTATGGAGAAGTCACAGGGAGAGGGTGACAGGCATACACCAACACAGGAGGGATTATGGCAAGAGAAGGACTTACTTGGATGACAGGTCAGCTGGCACAGCAAGGGACGAAACCCGGGAGACAGCCACCTGGAGAGCTCGGTGCAACAGCGAGGAATGGGCGTTGGAGAGAAGACGTCCGCCGCCACCGGGAAATCCACCTGTGCACAGGGGAGCAGACTGGAGAGAGAAGGTAAGGCTTCTTACCCAAATAATTGCGCTGAAGATAGTTGATGACTCACAACGGTGAGGAACGAAGTCTGACGGCTTCAGGCCGAGCCTCCGGGCGAGGCGGCTTTTCTCCTTCGCCGCTGATGAGGATCAGGTGTGTGAGCAGGTGGCGCCGCTGATGAACGGCGCGGCGTGACAAATATAGCCATGTAACACCTGCCACACCATCCTGGAGGAAGCAATGAGTAAACATTAGATCCACAAACCCAAAAATGGTTTTCCAAGAATCCATACCCATCATCATTTGGCCAAAAAACAGTAGGATTATTGCTACAGTTAAAAGTACAATTTTTCCTCTTTAAGGTGAATTTTCCAGCAGCAATATAGGGAAAGTGAAATACATTTCTACAAACAGAATCATGATATGACACTTCACAGGTCACTTCCTTAGTATCATTGCATCTCTGTGAAAAAACCCAGGTTGAAACTGTTTTTACTACAATTTTTGTGAAAGCAGATTGGTGAAGTAAACAGTGTAGGATTTACTTTCATTAAAGGCTTCTTAACTGCAAGCAAAGAAGTTCCAATCTCAATAGTATTAAATATTCTAATCTTAGACCCAGTGTAATCAAAATAGTGACATTCAATCTATTAAGATACCTTTCTGACAAATTCCCCACCAACTAATGTCCAACATTATTGCTTGTATTAAACAGACTGAGACGAGAATTCATCGCAATTGTCGTTCCGGGCGTTTCTTCTTCACTCAGTGGAACAGGGATCATGGGTATTGCAGTCTTGTGTGAATGGGGTAGCAATGAACACACATAGCAAGAAGTACTGATTCCCAGTCCTCTCACCAAACCACCATTGTCTGGTACCATAGGTTATGCATATTGTTCATTGTCCGTGCTTCGTGGGTTCCTAGTCCTTGAATCAGAAAGAGATTACCACCCCACTGTCAGGAGAAGTGCTGAACACAGAGTCATCAATAATTCTGGTGCCATGCTTCTACCTGAGAGAGTACCCCTCCGGGCCGCTTTCTTCACCAGGGTTGAGACGGCCTTGTCCTTAAAAGGACATGCCCCCTTTGTAACTGGACTTACTCAGGGAAACAAGTTAGTTAGTTCACTTACAGGCACCCGTAGTCTTTTAGCGTGTGAAAGGTGAATCCGAGATGGTCATTCAGCAATATGTACTGCAGTGGGAGTGGGAGTGTCTGGTGTTGTCGGTGGTGGTTCTTTATGAAGACATAGTCTCCAGGTTTCAACGGTTATCTGTTTCTTTCTGTGGGGCAGAAAGAGAGCTTCTGACAGAATCAAAACATTCCCTGAGATGTTCACCAAGATCTGTGTATTTGTTAGGTGTGGTTAGTGGTGAGAGGTCAGGTAATACATAAGGATGGTGAAAGGCACATTCAAAAGGTGATAATCCTGTCTTTGGGTCTAGTATAGAGTCAATGGTTAGTCTTACTAATTTCAGGGCTTCTGGCCAGGCCAAGTAATACCCTTTCCATGTGTGGTTTTTGCCAGCACTTGTTTGATTGTACCATTTTTCTTTTTACAAAACCTGTACTTTGTGGGTGGTAGATACTATGAAATTTGATCTTATTAAGTCTTGAACTGTTTGTGCTGTAAAATGAGTTCCATTATCTGCGTAAATCAGTTCTGGAACCCCAAAAACGGAAAGAGCATCATTCAATAGAGTTTCACACACACAGATGCGGCATTTGCTGAGGATGTGTGATGAATTCCTGTCCACTTTGCGAAGGTGTCAATCAACACCAAGCAATATTGTAGCTTTCCATTGCTCCTTGAGCATTATTCTATAAACAAATGATGCACTTTTGGCATGTTTTTGTTACTTCTTTCAAAATATTAGGACAGTTTTTCCAACATCCTCATCACTGATTTCCCTCCTGTTGGCACATGATTGGCCATGTGCCACCAGGACAGCTCATCTGTATAATGTGGGTGGCAGAGCAAATTTTCATCAGGCAAGCCAAATGTATATCTAATTATTTACACATGAAACAAGAGGAAGATCCATATTATCTTGACAGTCTTTTAAAACATCAACATTATTAATAAGACAGACGGTTAGCAGCACAGTGAGTAGCGTTATCAGCTAAGTGATTATCGCAGCTAGACAAGTCAGTGCCATTAGTGTGGGCAGGGCAGTGAATAACTGCCACAGAACATGGTAGCATTAGAACATTACATAGTTGCAACAATTGCTGTTGATGTTTTGCTGGTTTTTCTGTGGAGGTGACAAACCCCCGCAGATTCAAGGTAACATTATGCAGGTGTCATGCGCTATAAGCATATTTACTGTCTGTACAGAATACAGATAAGTTACATTAAGGTTAGTAGCTCATTCAGCTGTTGGAGGTGATGCAGGTTGTGGAATTTTTACACAATCAGGACCCCAGACAACACCGTTACAGCATAAGCACACTTCTATTTTTTACAGAGCAAGCCTGTCGCTCGCTTCTTCCTTTGCTAAGTAGAGAGAGAGATCTGCTGTTCAACCCCCCCTTCACAACATGGGAAATGTGTAGGATAATAGAGGGCATGATCTTATTATTTGTATTATCCCATGAATAATAAAAAGGTGGTCTGTATTGCCCAGCCTGTATTTGAGTTATAACTGCAGCCATATGTTTATCCTGGGCACTACAGAAAATGAAATGAAAAGCACTTATGTAAATAAAACTGAATTGAATTCATCATCAATCATTTATTGATAATTTTTATGCATTATCTATTTTTCTGAGGATTGCTAATTATTTGCTAATTAATTTCTTTGATACCCCCTGTTTTGATACATGGAGGCTCACATGCAGCAAAGTTACAGGGTATTTGTTTGATTCTTTTACTGAAAGGAAGTGTGCTTCCATTTTTAGTTTTAAATAAAATTTGCAGGTAGCCCAGTTCCTTCAAAGATGAGATCTCAATAATTATAGCTTCTTTTTGTGACATCTCTTGAAATAGTTTATAAATTTCATTTAAGAAAAACAAAATAACTATCTGTGCATTTTTGATATGCTTCAGCATTGATAAATAAGATCAGTTTGTCCATTTGAACACAGATGGGTTGAATATGAAATATTGTGTCACATTGTTTCAGTCAAAGGAAAGGCGGACGTTTTGCCTAATTAGAATTTGTTTTAATGTTTTACAAGGAATGTCCCTATTTCATACATTCCTTGGTAAATTATGGAGTGCAATGTAGTTCACCCTGACCCAGCTTGGCCACCACTGAATCAGGAGAAGCACATCCCTCATTGCTGTCACATTTCTGAAATATATTGTTACCGCACCATTATGTGGTGAGTAATATCAGTATAAAATCATATAAACATTACATTTGTAAAGTCAAAGTCATTTGAATCAGTACACCTTATGTTATCTACAATGTCATACAAAGTCATACTTGGCTTCAAAAAATGTTTATCAATTTGAGGATTCTTTCTCCAAAACCTTTGTCTGATAATCCATAGCCTCTGGCAGATCATATGCACAGACACATTAATTTTCAATCTGTTTTGAACCTCTATGCTTTAAATCATGTGATATAGGGTAAACATAAAACCTTCAGTGATTAGGCATTATTAAATGACATCATAATATGATCATAGCATGGCCTGTAGTCACATTGTCACACATCAGTCCTTTTTTCTATAAAGTGCGCTGTCATGTTTCAGTCAAGGACAAAGGTCAGTAATGCGTCAAAATTGCTTTTTTTTTTAAATATGTAAACAGTTTATCACGTACGCAACATTAATCAAGACCCCACACAGTTAAATTGAAAAAATAAAAAACCAAAACCTTGTAAAAGTACCTATATTTAGACCACTTTCTTCACAGATCAACCACACACACACACACACACACACAAACAGAGAACATATATTATATTATGGTCTAATTATTATGATTTTATTTGCCTCCTCCATTTCCCAACCTCTTGGGCTTCTTTAAATAATTTGCCGTATAGACCCTCCTTAGGATCGTGGCATTGATAAGTTGGGGAAGGATTATCTTGTTAATCCCACTGTTTTTTCATATTTCCTTTATACAACTCAGCATCTCCCAAGCCTTGTGAGGCACACAGCTCCGCCTCTTGCATTCTTCAATTGAGCTGAGCAAAAATTCACACTTCTGTTTTTTCTAGAGGCCAAATCTGCCTCTCCCCCGCCCCTGAGGCAAAAGGAGACACACAGAGAGAGAGAGAGAGAGAGAGAGAGAGAGAGAGAGAGAGAGAGAGAGAGATTTTGATTTTTAATTTTAAAAGATCTTTAATAAACACATTTGTCCATCAGTCAATACAATTTCTATGTCATGCTATATTACACAGAAAATTAATCCCCCAAAAAAACGCCCAAAAAAAGCTGTCCATCATGAACTGAACAGAGGACATTCTCCAGGGACCAGAGGGTCCTGAAACCTTCCACATCCCCATTCCCCATAAAAAACTGAAAGTCCAGCCTGATTCTGGCTTTAAGTAGCCTCACAAATAAAATTTTGGCATCAACATCATTCTCAACATTCTCAAGTTTTCTTCTCCGGCTTACATAGATAGCCAACTTTGCCTGCCCTAAAACAAAGTTCAGTAGTTGACACTTCTGCTTAAAACGACGATTGTACATAAAACCACAAATGAAAACCTGCTTAGAGAAAACTTCCTTAAAAATATGAAAAAGTTTTGTGAGAAGTTCAAAGAGGCCACTCAGGTGCTGACATTCAATAAAACAATGAAAAACTGTCTCCCTAGAGGAACAAAAAACACACTGATCACTGACACTGCTGTTAATCACAGAAACAAAAGCATTGACTGCTATAATACCATGCAGGACCCTCCACTGTAAGTCTCCATGCCTCTTAGGGAGAGGGGCTTTGTAAAGAGCCCTCCAGGCAGGCCGATGCCCTTTTCCTAGTTTAAAATAGGCTCTCCAAGGAGTGTCCACACAGGTGTTCAATCTGTCCTTGTTGAGTGCCATCACCACCAGTCTGTAGAGTGCCTTACCACTGGCTCCTCCAAAGTCCACACCAGTGGGAGCACAGAATGCCAGTAAGGAGCAAGGAGCGACGTCAAAGTCCATATAGAGCGTGAGAGAGGGAAAGGGGTCAGTGCTTTCCGGCTGCAGCGTGCCATTGCTAAAGTCCAAGAGTAGGGAGTGCTCAAGTCCATGAAGCTCCTGTTTCCAGTGTGCAAGAAGACCATCGATGAAACGATTCGACCTGACACCAAGATGAGCTGCTAAAGCTGAGGCGTTGTTGAGGCCAGGACCAGCCAGTTCCACCACTTGCTTCAGAGTGAGAACGTTCCTGGAACACAGCCTATCAAGGAAGGTCCTTCCAACTCCCGGCAGGACACCAAGGCAACCACCAAAAACCAGCGGCTCCCTCAACAACCAGTAGAGGGAATCGCATGGCCCTCTTTGTTTTTTAAAAAGAGTCCACACTGAAAAGAGACTGCGGTAAAAACTGGGTAAAGACAGGGCATTAGAGTTCTTAAAATCCATTAAAAACACAGGGAGGTCTAGCCCAAGCCCAAGGACTCTCTGTAAAATAACACAGGCCAAAGGCCTCCATACCAGGTCCTGGGGGCCCGTCAGCAGTCTCCGTATGAAAGTCAGTCTAAAAGCAGCACCTCTACTAGCTAAATGAATCACTCCTTGCCCCCCCTCCTCTTTGGGAAGAAATAACAGGGCTTGAGGAACCCAGTGGAGTCCACCCCCCCAAAAAAAGTCCACCAAAAACAGACTGAATTTTGGACAACAAACCAGCAGGGGGGTCCATGCACATGAGGCGGTGCCACAGGGATGAGGAAACAAGATTATTTAAAATGAGCACTCTTCCTCTAAAAGATATTCTTGGCATTAGCCACTTCCACTTGTTTAGTCTCCCGTTAATTTTCTCTATGACCCCATCCCAATTTTTTTGCTCAAACTGCTGATTTCCAATAAAGACACCAAGATACTTAAAACCTCCTTTTTTCCAAATCAACCCACCCGGCTGCGTAAGCTGATTTTCTAGTTTCTCCCCCACCATCAGAGCCTCGCTTTTTCCCCAGTTTATCTTTGCAGAGGAAAGTTGGCCAAAAAGATTGACACTCCTAACCAGAACGTCAATGTCACTCTGCTTGTTTAGCAGAATGACTACATCATCCGCATAGGCCGACAGCTTGAACTGTGGTGTCACAGCCAGGAAAAGTAACTCCTGATAGATCCCTTCTCAGGCAGTGAAGCAAAGGCTCTATGGCGAGGGAGTACAGCATCCCTGAGAGAGGGCAGCCCTGCCGAACCCCCCTCTGGACTTTTAAAGGGGCAGACAGGCCCCCATTTATCTTCAGCACACTCTCAATGTCACTGTACAAGACCCGTATCCTGGCTATGAAGCCTGGGCTGAACCCAAAAGCTGTTAAAACTGTCCATAAATATTGGTGTTCAACCCGATCAAACGCCTTTTCCTGGTCAATTGAAATCAAACCGAGTTTCTACCGCCAATGAACCAGAGACCTCCAAAATATCCCGAATTAAAGTGACGTTGTCACTAATCAGCCTGCCAGGCACACAGTAAGTCTGGTCTACATGAATGAGCTCGCTCATCACCTTTCTCAGTCTTCGGGCCAGAGCTTTTGAGAGAATCTTATAGTCTGTGCAGAGCAGAGAGACTGGCCTCCAGTTCTTTAGGCTCTGGAGGCCCCCCTTTTTCGGCAACAGTGTGATGATGGCCCTCCTGCAGGTCGTGGGTAGGGTCCCCCTTTCCAAGCTATCTTGGAGAACCTCCAGCAGGTCTGGACCAAGCAGGGGCCAGAATTCCTTAAAAAAGTCCACAGAGAGACCATCTATGCCTGGTGATTTTCCATTCTGGAGGCTCATTAGCGCCGTATGCAGCTCAGACAGAGACAGTGGAGCATCCAAGCCGGCAACAAGGTCCTCTGAGAGCACTGGAAGACCATCAAGGAAGACCTGGCCCAGTGACGTGTCCTCCCTCCACTCTGCTCTAAACAATTCACTGTAAAAGCTAGCAGCGTGTTTCCTGATCTCTGCTGCTGTGGAGATTGTTCTCCCGTCATCGCCCAACAAGGAGTGAATAAGCTTTCTCTGTCCATTTTTCCCCTCCAGTCCAAAAAAGTACTGGGAGGGCGAGTCCATCAGAGCTACATCCATGTAGTGTGAGCGGACCAGAGCACCCTGTGCGGTGACCCCTAGCAAGCTAGCCAAGGCTGACCTTTTTGACTTGAGAGCCTCTAAGTGCTCCTGTTTTCCTGTAGAACTGAGCAACTCCTCTAGTTCTACCACCTCAGTCTCCAGAACTTTCAAGGATTGGGTCAAGCTACGAGTGACATTTTGAGTGTACTGTTGGCAGAGTTGTTTTATCTGGGCCTTACCAAAATCCCACCACAATTGGAGAGAACTAAAAGAGGGTTTTTGTTCCCTGTGTGACTTCCAAACATCATGAAAAACCTCTTTAAAAAACACATAATTTAAAAGTGTATTGTTAAAATGCCAAAAAGCACTCTTACACTTTACATTTTCAATAAACACAGAACAAAACAGCAGGCAGTGATCAGTGAAACCAACAGGACAGATACAACTATTTTTAAAAACACTCATTTGATGTTTAAAACCATAAAAACGGTCTAACCTAGCCATAGATAAAAGGTTATCTTTGACATGGCTCCAGGTGTACTGCCTCTGGTCCCCATGATGTGATCTCCACACATCGGCCATTTCATGTGTTTTCACCAGTTCTCTCAGCCTATTGGCAGAAGCAGGGTGAGGCTCCTGATGGTTCCTGTCTAGTCTGTGGTTTAATGTACAGTTAAAATCACCCCCCAGAAATAAAAAACTATTTGGATCACAGGACTTAACCGTATCCGAAAGCACGTCAAAGACCCTGATCCTCTCTGCTCTCTGTGTTGGCACATACACATTTATAAAAACGAAGTTCACGTTTTCAAACTGTACCTTTAATAAGAGGCAATGACCTCTCACCACCTCTTCTACCTCATAAGAGACAGGCACACAACCCCTAGAGAAAAGTACAGCCACCCCCCCACTGCTACTGGATTTGTGGCTAAAAAAAATGCAGCCATCCCACTCTTTTCTCCAATGGCTCTCAATGTCCACAGTGCTGTGAGTCTCCTGGACCATCAGCACGTCAAGTTTCTTTAAATTAAAAAGCTTGTATAAAGAGGCCCTTTTTACATCATCCCTGGCCCCATTAATATTGAGAGTGCCAATTCTAAGGTGGGGCATTAAAAAGGATAAAAATAGGGTACAGTAAAAAAACACACACATAGCATAAAAGGGAAGAAACAAACTAAGAGTCAACATGACTGTTAGTAATTTGCGATTTCAGTTTAGCAACCAGTTTCTTTAAACGATAAATTTCCTGATCAGTGAAAGTCTCATTCCCATCATTCAGTTTCATAAATTTGCGAGCTGATGCCACGAATAACTCCAGATCTGGAAAGTAATTTTCCACTTTCACAGCTCTGCTCCCCTTAGTCACCTGGAGAAATTGCCTAATTTTAGTAAAACAATAGGAGCTTTGCTCCTCCTGCGTCTGCGTCTGCATCAGTTCAGACTCATCTCCACTTTCGTCAGAAGCGCTCTCATTCAGTAAATCTAAATTCCCAACCCTACTAGATTTAGCAGAGCTCTGCACGTTTTCAGCACTTTTCCTTTTTTGTGCAGCTTTAAAAGGATCCTCTTCAACAAAACTACATTCCTGCATTTCTTCATGAACTGCAACGTTTGTCATGCAGTGTTTGCTCTGTGTGTCCGCTACAGCCTCAAACCGCTCCTCCCCCGCCTGCAAAGTCTGTTCATTCACATTCCTTCGTTTAACTGCACTTTTACTTACACCCTCCACCTGTTTACCCCGGGCGACAGGCTCGTCACAATGATCAGAGCTGCCGCCAGACAGAAATTCCCCACCATCACTGTTTGGGGGGGCAACTACCGCGCCCACCGCGGCCACCCCAGCAGAGGCGGCCGCGGCCGCCCCAGCACAAGCGGACGCGGACGCGGACGCCCCCGCAGTAGCCGCGGCCGCGACCGCCCCAGCAGAAGCGGGCGCCGCAGCGGCATCCGCCGCACCACATGTAGCGCTACCCTCCGGACCACCAGAAACAGCGGCGTCACCTTTCTTACCGCCAGTGCTCTTTGTGTTCGCCTTTTCAGGACATGACCTAATAAGATGGCCTTCTGCGCCACACGCAAAACACTTCATGGTTTCAGATGTTGCAAACACCAAGTAGCTAAAGCCGTCAATCCTGAAATTAAAAGACGCGTTCAGTTCAGCAGAGCTGTCTTTCAACACCATGAAACACTGCCTCCTATGACATACAACATGCTTCAGCAGGGGTGATTTACTACCCAGAGAGACCATTCTGATAGGGGACACAACCTGGCCAAAACGGGACAACTCTCTAATCAGCTGATCATTTTTAACGAAAGGAGGAGCGTTTGAGATGGTGATCCTCCTAGACGGGTTCGCCAGCGGTAAAACGGGAGTAAAAGTGTCACCTATGACCACTCCCTGTGCCACCACCTGATCAGCTTTTTCAGTCGAATCCAGAAAGATCACAATTGCGCTGTTCATCCTCGATGCTGATTTTATGCTGCCATGCCCAACCACCTGTCCTACAGCGAGGCTGGCCTCCTCCACAGAACAGGGAACTGTCGGGAGGATTCTCACACCATGACGCCGGGTTAAGCGCTCAAACTCCACACCACCATCAATCACCGGCATGATGCCGGCCGGGAAAAACCGGCAGCAGAAGCTACCGTTCCCCAACACACTCACTCCAACACTCACACCCCAGCACACACACACTCAACCCACTATATTAAACACACACACCTCAAACACACAAGATAGAGAAAAAGTTAGAAAATACAAAGTTTAAAGTACTCACTCGACACCACTCCACACCCCTGCTCCCACAAACGCCCACGCATGCGCACGAGAGAGAGAGAGAGAGAGAGAGAGAGAGAGAGAGAGAGAGAGAGAGAGAGAGAGAGAGAGAGAGAGAGAGAGAGAGAGAGAGAGCTGCTCCTCCAGCAGCCCCTCCTTTCACATTCCACACTGCACTGAGCAAAAATGCCCCCTTTTTTTATAAACTTTTCCTTTCTCACTCACAGCGTTCCCAATATAAAACAAATAACAACAGATTACCAATATAAAACAAATAGCACTTGCAGCAGTGATTAAATAGTATCCGGATCCTTTACTTTATCCTTATTTTCTTGTTTATTATTAAAATTCTTCACTGTTCTCCGGGCTATTTCGCCTCTTTTTCTTTGTTTCACTTTTTCTCTGACCCCGTCAGATTTCTTACTGCGTCCAACGCAATTTCCCATTTTTCTCTTAACCACTTTTCTTCCTCCTCACTATTTTGTTGTTATTTTCAGTTCTTAGAGGTCAAAGTGGTTTTCTGTACTTTTCTTCCTCCTCACTATATTGTTATTTTTAGTTCTCAGAGGTCAAAGTTTTAGCTTAGTTCTCTTAACTGCTTTTATTCCCCTTCACTATATGGTTGTTATTTTTAGTTCTTAGGGGTCCCAGTTTTGACCTGGTTCCTTTATTTTACTGCTCTAGGAAAAATATGGACGCCGCCATATTACCATTAATCGCATCCCGCGGACCTAGAACATAACATTGTACTGGGAAGAAACAAAGACTTACTTCTGGCTCTATTAGTTAAGGCAGAACAGCCGTCACTGAATAGACCATGGAGGAGAAGCGCCGGTCCAAGTTCCCTCAAGGCGGGTTAGTCAATGCTGATGGTTTCCATCAGACCGTGCACGGTTTTCTCACTGGCCCAGACGCCTCCCCCAGCTCCGTCCAGATCTCAGCCGTCCCGGGTTTCGGCACCACGTTATGTCAGGAATCTGAAACTCAAGACTCATAGAAATGATAGTACTCTGTTAGGTTCGTACCTTAATCAGACTCAAGACATGAATATAATCAAAGGTTTTTACTTGCAAGGAGCAAATCACAACACACCTCTGGTTACAGAGGGGAGTGAATGCTTTTGCGTAGAGTCAGCACCTCCCTTTTATACAATAAAGTAGGTCAAGGAAAAACTTTCACAACATCTGCTGCACACACACATGGCGGAGCAGAAAGTTAGACACAATGAGTTTTTATCACATGATGGAGAAATAGCGAGAAAGACAATTCCATATATGGCATAGGACAGTTGGTTAATACAAGTATTTTCATTCTGTCCGGTTACACTGTTGCAGGGCAGATTACACTTCTCAGAACAGAAAGTTATTTCAACAGTTCCTGTGTCACGTACAACACAGGAGAAGCAGTTATACGAGTATTATTCATTTATGAAATGTTAACATGTATATACATTTATACATTTTCCAACAGCTACCCTGAAGAGATTTTTTTCGAATAAAACCATCAACGCGGGAACTGTGAGAATGTTCGGCTATGGCCACGCTGAGATCGAAATGGCAGGCACAGTCGACTTTTCAGTGAAATGTGGGTTGAAGATGGTCCCTACGTTCACCTTCCAAATCTCACGCCAGGGGGCAGACTTGTTAGGGCTAGACCTGGTGGGTGAGTTGGGATTTTCCATAAAGGACCCAGAAGGCTCTACGGTACTAACGGTATACCCCAAATGGCATGTCCACTGGCCAGCACTGTTCAGAGGCCTGGGATGCATCAGCTTGTTCCACTACCGCCTGCTCATAGATCCAAGTGTGACGCTGAAGATTCAACCACGATGGCGACTCTGTCTCGCCCTATGGGATGATGTCATGGCGGAATTGACCAAATTGCTGGAAGCGGGCATCATTGAGAGAGTGGATGTGTCACCCTAGGTGTCAAATATCGTGGTGGCCAAGAAAAAAATTGGGTGGCATCCATCCATGTATTGATCTCAGGATGGTAAATAGGGCGATCATCCCTGACAAATACCCACTCCCAATGAGGGAGGAGCTCACTGCAACATTCAGTGGTTCGCAGGTGTTCACAAAGTTGGAACTTTGCCAGGGTTACCTGCAGGTGCCCCTCCAACCAGCCAGCAGGAGTCTGACAGCGTTTGTGACCCACATGGGTGTGTTCAGGTACACCCGCATGCCGTTTGGTCTGAGTTCTGCACCCAGCTGTTTCCAGAAAATAATGTCCACGATTCTGGCCGGCCTCCAGGGTGTGGTGGCATCCCTTGATGACATCGTGGTTCATGGCACATCACATGAGGAACACGATGATCGGTTGGAACGGGTGCTGGCAGTGTTGCAGAAATATGGAGTCACAATGAAAGGAGAAAAGTGTGTTTTTTGCTGTGGACTCTATCGAGTTTGTGGGGTTCCGCTTGATGGGGGGGGGGCGGAGCTGTGGCCCCTACATTTGAACATTGAGGCGGTTCTATGCCTCCCTGAACCATCGACACCTGCACAGATTTCCTTGTTCCTGAGTATGGTGAACTTTTATGGGCACTTTATTCCTCGCTACTCGGAAACAATTGGTCCCCTCCAGGCACTGCTGAAACAAGATGCGCCATGGCAATGGACCCCAGCCTATTCAGTGGTGGTTACTAAGCTGAAGCGTCAACTCACTTCCCCTCCAGTGTTGGCCCATTTTGATCCAAAATGGCCTACCATCATGACCTGTGATGTGTCTGGCTCGGCGGTGGGGGCAGTTATGTCCCAGGTGCAGGACGGCACGGAACGCCCGGTGGTGTTAGCATCAAGGTCTCTCTCAGCAGCTGAACAAAAGTACACCTTGGGTGAGAGAGAAGCACTCGCCAGCATCTGGGCGTGTGAACGGTGGCATATTTACCTCTATGGGTGCCATTTCGCTCTACGGACAGACCACCGAGTGCTTACAACTTTGCTGGAGATGTCGAATTTGGGACACAGACCGTTGTAGATCCACAGGTGGACGGAGCAGCTGAGGGTCTACAACTTTACCACCCAGTTCACTCCCGGCAAGGACTTGGTTATTACGCTGCACAGGGCCCTTCAGGATATGGTATCCCCCCAAGAACTTTGGGTGGAGTCGGAACGAGACTCCGTGCTGTCACATCTGTGCTCAGTGATTAGAGAGGGTTGGCATGAAAAAGTGCAGGACGGGCTGGCACCCTTTCTCCAGTATAAAGATGAACTGAGCTGTTGGGATGATGTGTGTGTGGTGACGGGACACTGCACACTAATCCCGGTGTCCCTGAAATTGCATGTCCTAGCGATGCTCCAAGAGGGCCATTTGGGTGTGGTCAGAGTAAAACAGCACAGCAGGGACTCTGTTTTGTGGCTGGGTATTGATAAGGCCATTGAAGTTATGGTAAAAAACTGTATTCCGTGTTTGGAGAGTGGGAAGACTGGCGGACCACCCCCTCCACCCCTGCGGCCGCTGACGTACCTGGAAGGCCCTTGGAAACACATATAGCTGGACATTTGAAGCAAACTGCATGCAGCACCTCCAAACAGTCGGTTCCTGCTTGTGGCCTACGACTTGTTCTCAAAGTGGCCAGGGAGGTGTTACCCACTAACTCAGTCACAACGGATGTGGTTACAGGTTTCCTCTCATCAGTGTTCGCCAGGTGGGGGATACCAAATGCAATCATGACTGACAATGGCTCGCAGTTCACCTCTGGGGCGTTTGAAGAGTTCTTGAGCAGTAAGGGTGTGGAACACATTAAAACCATGTTCTACCACCCCACAGGCCAATGGGGGTGTTGAACATTATAACAGAATCCTGAAAAATGAGCTGAGAGCTCATTTGGCTGATGGCTTTGCATTTCCAGATGGCCTCCAGAGCACACTACTTCACTACAGGGCAATGTTATCTTGTGGCCCATGCTACGACAGGATGTTCCCCAGCATCTCTCATGCTGGGATGTGAACTGCTTCTACCTTTGGATTGACTGAGGCCACCCACGACTCATCCTCCAGGAAATATGGACCCTACACGAGACCGGGTCACTGCGCAACAGCGTAAAATGAAGCATCGATTTGACAGGAGGCACAGAGCGAGAGCCCACAGACTGAAGGTGTCGGACCGAGTCTGGATTAGACACCCTAACAGCACACATAAGCTGCAGCCGCTCTGGACGGGTCCCCTGTGGATCACGAGACAATGAGGCCAGGACAAGTTCGAGCTTGTAGATGGGTCGCGGTGGCACTCCAGCAGACTCAGGAAGTCACCACCGGACCAGAGGACTCAGACTATGATGAGACAGCCTGACATGAGGTGGGACTGTTGGATCGTGTTGGTGAGAACTCCCAGGTGCGGCTGACAGTGCCCGGTATATAGTCCCCACCCAGGGAACGCCCGGCTAGAGTTCATCAGAGGCCCAGGTACCTGGAGGACTATGTATTGAGTACAACAATAATTGATGCCTGCTGGGACTAAGCGGCAGAATAATCTGCTCCAACACGGTGGGGCGTTCTGGTAGTCTACACAGATTGTAACGATGCTGAGACGAGGCGGCTGTCAATCATCAATTTTCAAATTTTATTTTCAAAAATATCTTCACAGGTAACAATTTCAGCGTGCATACCAAATCTTCACACCGACACGATGACTCTTTTCCCAATAACCAACACCTGTTATATTATGTGAGACAATTAGGGCTAATTAGCCCCTACCATAACCCCAGGTAAAACAATAAACACTTTCCATTCTTTCACACATACCCAATAGCATCTAAAAGTCCATAACAATTTCCCACCTATTACAAAATACATATAAATAACACGGAATAAATAAGACACCATAAATAATTCAATAAATAATTTAACCCCTATTTACAAAATCTAAATCACCCCTAAACTTACCATCACATACTCCCTTCCTGCTGATATCCTTTGAAAGCCTTCAACCCCTAAAGAGTCTTTTGCCCGGACACCATCAGGGAGCATGCTGGCAAAGGTATGTGGATAATGATCACCACTTGTTTTACCCAAATAATTAAACATAACAATTATCTCACCAAAAAAGGGCATTCCACATAGTCAGAAGCAGATCCTAAAATAATATGTGTAGACTTAACAATAATTATTAACATTTACAAATATTACCCAAACAATATAATCACATATACAGTGAACCATAACAGTGGTGACACTCCGTCGTCACACAGATGCCCGTTTGGCTGGCTAAGTTTTGCCTAGCTAGCGTTATATATATGCCTAGTTAGCCTAGCCTATATTTATGCCTAGTTAACGTTTTATATATATATATATATGTATATATACAGTATATATATAATATCTATCCTATCTTATTATTATTATATATTATATCGAGCCTATATAACAATAATAATAATCGTCGGCCTCCGGAGGTCTATGATGACCATGGAAGAGAATCCTAAACACTCTGCTGGAACAGCACCGCCTGTGGCTGAACAGGCCGATGCACGAATGGCAGTCCCTGTCACACAGGTCGCACTTGTGGGTGGTCTCCGTGCTGCTGGGTCTGTGGCGGTTCTTCCTGCGGGTCCTTTTTTCATCTGCTGCAGCAGTCAGTCTCTCTTCACCCGCCTTGAGCTGTCTGGTCAGGGTGCCTCTCCATTTGGAGCGGTCCGTTGCAAGGTCCTCCCAGCGCTCTGTGTTGATCTCCAGGGCCTTCATGTCTCTCTTGCAGACGTCTCTAAAGCGCAGCTGTGGGCGGCCAACGTCTCTCCTGCCAGTCGCCAGTTCTCCGTAGAGGATGTCTTTGGGGATTCTGCCATCCTCCATACGGTGAACGTGGCCTAGCCAGCGGAGCCTGCGCTGCCTGAGTAGAGTGAACATGGAGGGAAGGCCGGCGTGGGACAGAACTTCTGTGTTGGGCACTTTGTCCTGCTAGGATATGTCCAGGATGTGGCGAATGCAGAGCAAGTGGAAGGAGTTCATGTCATAACCTGAGTGTCGGTTCTGGCCACACTCGGGTCTCATATCTTTTTGTTCCCTGGCTTTGGCAGCTGAGGGTTCCTTCCAGCTCCTCGGGCTCTTATTGTGAAGGCGCCCGGGGGAGCTCCCTGCTGTCAAAGTCAGCTGCTGCTCTGCTGTCATTAGCAGCAGCTGTGCCGCGTTGGGGTCATTAGCCGCCAGAGATATAAGCGGGTGCTAAATGTCCTCCAGCGCGGCAGTCTCTGTTATATCCTGTTATGATCATCGGTTACGATCATCTGTTATATCCTGTTACGATCATCGGTTACGATCATCTGTTATATCCTGTTATGTTCAGCCACGTTCCGTCGTGCTCCTGTTATTCTCAGGTATGTTCCTTTGAGACTTCACTCTCACTGTTGTCCGTCTGGCGCATCGGGTGTCCCCCGGCTCAGACATCACCCAGCCATTGTATGTGTTCTGTGAGTGTTCTGCCTTATCCTTAATAAATTACCACTGCAAACTCTCTGGTGACTGAGGCATCTTGTGACGGTCCGTGAGGGCCGTTGTGACAGTAGACTGCCGCCTAACGCCCGGAGAGGAGGCGTTGCATCGAGACGCCATTCACCGTGTAGTTTGCAGTAGTGGACTGTTTGTTCCTACCTGTCTGGGTGCCGTGTTGAAGCATGCCATCGTGGAGGTCTCGTGCTCGGAGGCAGGACGCTGTTCTCGCTGACACACTCGAGCGCGTGGACAGAGTCCTTGTCGCCGCCTCCCTCCTCGAATACAACAGCGAAGTGCCCTGGTACCTGGACCTAGCCGAGGAAATTCTGGATTCTCTCCCCCGCTTCACTAATCATCCAGAGGTAAGCGTGAGGAGAGATGACATCGCCGCCCAGCGTGAGATTCTCCGAGGGCTGGAGGGAAATCCTGGCGGGAAGCTGAAGCGGAGGAGACGTCGCCACTCGCTTCGGGATCCCGCTCCTGCCTCTGTTCCGGCCCGGGAGTTCGCACCATCCGGAGGTCTTTTCCCATCGGGCATGTCGTCACTCGGGATTCCCCCAGAGAAGCTGCAGATGACAGCAGACAAGATCTGGGACCGGGTGGCAGCTGCTTGCTCCGCTGAGAATCCTCCAGCGTGTATGAAGCATGTGGTGGCGGCGGTTAGACTCGTGGAGAGGAATCCAGCGCTGCGTGAGTTTCCTGAGTTTGCTGACTTGCTTGCCGCCGTTTCTGCTCAGGAACGGCGATTTCCGGACCTCACCTTCGCCTCACCCCCTACAAGGAACCGTCGTCACTCCGGCTTCCAACCTCGGCTAGAGCCCCGTCTGGATGCTGCTCCGGGTCGCCGCAAGGGCTCAACCCCCCACACAGCTGTCACTTCTGCGCCTCGTCAGAGGGGAATCCCCGCAGCCTCGTCTTCTCCCGGGCCCTCGCCCGCTGTCCCGTCAGCGCCCCATGCCCGACTGACCCCGGCTGTCGCCCCCTCCTCCTCGTCGCCTATCCTGGCTGCTGTGTGTCACGAGAGCTCCGTTTCGGCGAGCTTCATCCCGGATCCGCCTCGAGTGGCCTCATCTCGTCTTCCCAGAGGGCCCTCTGTCGCCATCCAGTGGGGAAAGGAAGGAATGACGTCCCCCACAGCGGAGACCATCTTACCCTTAGGGGAAAGGCGAGTGCATGATAATTTCTCTCCTCTTGACATTGTTGTGCCTTGTCTGACTACTAGGGGTGGAGTTCGGGGTATGCAGCCCCCCGAGCTCCCTCCACCCGCTGTGGATGAAAGTATTAACCCTGCTTCCTCTGTGTCTCCCTCCACTGAGCGGTCCTTGACGTCAGGCCAACGTCGCTGGATGAGGAGGGGGCCTGCGGTTCTGGAGAGCCTGGTTCCGGTTCCGCAGCCACGCCATGGGCGGAGGAGGAGAGCGGACTGCAGCATGGAGCCATCGCCGGTGAGGAAGCGTCCCCGGGGTTCCACGGAGGAGCGGTCCGGTCCAGCAGGGCGAGATTCTCCTGCCACCACGCCATGCGGGCCACCGGCGTGGACATCGGTGCCGGAGGACTCTTTGGCTGCACGCACCATCATGCCAGCTGCGGAGCCCGATGCAGCTGAGTGGGAGCCTGATGACGACCTCCTGACATCTGAGCCCGGATCTTCGCAGTCCTGGACGGCGTCAGAACCCGAGCTCAGGCAAGTGCTCTACTTTGTCTTTCTTTTTCACCTCTTAGAGCATTTTTGCCTGTCTCAAGGGGAGATGAGCCGGGTGCAGCCGCCCGCTGCGTCCGAGCTTATCTCACTGGGTTCTGGCGCTGCCGGTGATCCTGATCCCGGGTTTTCTCTCTCTTTCGAGCCTTCTCCCAGGGTCGCCGGCGAGGGGCTGCTTTCGCCTGCTGTGCCAGAGGTTCCGGTTTCGGGGTTGGAGGTCGAGTTTGGTGCCACGCCGACCCAGTCGGGGTCCGTCGCGGGTTTGGTTCCGGAGGCCCAATCGGGGTCCACCGTGGGTTTGGTTCCGGAGGCCCAATCGGGGTCCACCGTGGGTGCTGCACCAGCAGGTCCTAGGTTCGGTGAGGGAGCTGCAGATCCCCAGCCACCGGATGCTGGACAGGCTCGTTTTCTTCATCACCCTCATCTCCACAGTCATCCTCCTCGTCTCCCTGAGGAGCACTACCCATCTCCACCTGGGGCCGTTGGGGTCCCGAACGCTCCGCCCGGTTTCCCCTCATCTCCCCCCTTTTCTGCGGGATCACCGGCTGCTTCCTCCCAACGGTTCTGGTGGGCTGGTGTTGCGGGGCGGCCGCCTGAAGGGCTGTCTCGTTGGTTTGGTTCTCTGGGCCGGCCCCCCGACCGGTTTATCTTCCTGTGTGGCGACCTGCTCTGGCCGCCTGAAACTCTCTTCCCCCGAGCATGGGACTGGGGTAGGCCGCCCGAACTGTCCTCTTTTCCCCTCCCTGTTCTGTGGCCTCTTGTTCCCGGACGACCCCCCCCGAACCTTTTGCCCCATCCCTCCGGGCCTGGACTGCGCCCTTTCCGGGTTCCTGATCTCGTCTGTGGGACTGTTGGGGTGTGTGTGTGTGTGGGGGGGGGGATTGTTTTGTGTTTTTGTGTCACTCTGTTTGCCCAAGGGTGTGTTGCCTATTTTGTACTTATTGTGGTTTTGTTCTTGTTACCCGGGATTATGGGGGTTTTTTTTCTATAGCCTTGTTGGTTGTTTGTCTCTCTCCCTCCTGCCAGCACCCCATCCACCCACCCTAGGGGGGTGGGGGGGGCTGGGGTGTTACTCTGGCCGCTCAGAGCTCGGCCTTGAGGGGGAGGTACTGTCATAACCCGAGTGTCGGTTCTGGCCACACTCGGGTCTCATATCTTTTTGTTCCCTGGCTTTGGCAGCTGAGGGTTCCTTCCAGCTCCTCGGGCTCTTATTGTGAAGGCGCCCGGGGGAGCTCCCTGCTGTCAAAGTCAGCTGCTGCTCTGCTGTCATTAGCAGCAGCTGTGCCGGGTTGGGGTCATTAGCCGCCAGAGATATAAGCGGGTGCTAAATGTCCTCCAGCGCGGCAGTCTCTGTTATATCCTGTTATGATCATCGGTTACGATCATCTGTTATATCCTGTTACGATCATCGGTTACGATCATCTGTTATATCCTGTTATGTTCAGCCACGTTCCGTCGTGCTCCTGTTATTCTCAGGTATGTTCCTTTGAGACTTCACTCTCACTGTTGTCCGTCTGGCGCATCGGGTGTCCCCCGGCTCAGACATCACCCAGCCATTGTATGTGTTCTGTGAGTGTTCTGCCTTATCCTTAATAAATTACCACTGCAAACTCTCTGGTGACTGAGGCGTCTTGTGACGGTCCGTGAGGGCCGTTGTGACAGTTCAGTCTCTTTTCCTGCCGGGCGTATGTTGTCCACGTCTCACTCCCATAGAGCAGTGTGCTGATGATGCAGGCATTGTACACTGCCATCTTTGTCTTGAGCGAGTGTGAAGGCTGATTTTCCAATCCTCTTGTCAATCTCTGTATCAAGGGAGAGGTTGCTGCTGATGGTGGACCCCAGGTACGTGAACTGATTCACGACCTCCAGCTCGTAGTCGTCGATGGTGATGGTTGGTGGTGCTTCCGTGCCTTGCGCCAAGACGTTAGTCTTCTTCAGGCTGATGGTAAGCCCGAAGTCCTTGCATGCCTGGGAGAAGCGGTCCATCAGGGTCTGAAGCTCCTGCTGTGTGTGGGTTGCGACTGCAGCGTCGTCTGCGAACAGCATGTCTCTGATTAGAGCCTCGTGTACTTTGGTTCTGGCTTTCAGGCGGGCGAGGTTGAAAAGCCTGCCGTCAGATCTTGTGTGCAGGTAGATTCCCTCGGTTGCTGTGCTGAAGGCATGCCTCAGGAGCATAGCAAAAAAAATCCCAAAGAGGGTTGGCGCAAGTACACAGCCCTGTTTCACTCCGCTGCGTATGTTGAATGGCTCTGAGACGTTGCCGTCGTGCTGCACTATCCCCTGCATGTTGGTGTGAAACAATTCGATGAGGCTTTGCAACTTTGGTGGGCATCCTATCTTTGGCAGGATCTTGAAAAGGCCCTCTCTGCTGACCAGATCGAATGCTTTGGTGAGGTCGATGAAGGCGACGTACAGGGGCATGTTCTGTTCTCTGCATTTCTCCTGGAGTTGGCGGATGGAGAATATCATGTCTACTGTCGATCGCTCAGCACGGAAGCCACACTAAGACTCGGGGTAGACACGTTCGGCAAGCTTCTGTAGACGAACGAGAACAACTCGTGCGTAGACTTTGCCAACAACACTGAGGAGGGAGATGCCCCTGTAGTTGTTGCAGTCACTTCTCTCCCCTTTGTTTTTGTAGAGGGTGATGATCTTGGCGTCCCTCATGTCCTGTGGTACGGCACCTTCCTTCCAGCACTGGCAGAGGACGTCATGCAATGGCACCAGTAGGGCAGTCTTGCAGTGCTTGATCAGGTCGGGGGGTATGCCGTCGTTGCCGGGTGCCTTGCCAGCGGCCAAGCTATCAATGGCCTTGCTGAGTTTGTCGATGGTTGGCTCGGCGTCAAGTTTGTCCATGGATGGCAGGCAGTCGATGGCATCAAGGGCTGACGGTGTCACGGTGTTCTGTCTGGAGTAGAGGTCGGAGTAGTGTTCCACCCATCTCTCCATCTGCTTGTTCTTTTCTGTGATCATCTCCCCAGTGGAGGATTTGAGGGTGGCCGTCTTGCTGTGAGTCGGACCAAGTGCTTTCTTGATGCCATCGTACATACCACGGATGTTCCCTGTTATGGCAGCGGTTTGAATGTCTTGGCTGAGCTGAGTCCAGTACTCGTTGGCACAGCACCGAGCAGTCTGCTGAACTTTGCTTCTCGCAGCCCTGAGAATCTGGAGATTCTTCTCGTTTGGGTACTTCTTGTACTCAGCAAGTGCTGAGCGCTTGGCTTCAATGACAGGGGTCATCTCGGTCAACTTGGCATCAAACCAGTCCTGTGACTTCGAGGTCTTCCTCCCAAAGGTAGCCAAGGCTGTGCAGTGGATGGTGTTTTGCAGCTCTTCCCACTTCTGCTTTGCAGATTCTCCTTCTTGTGGTACACCAAGTTCCTTCTCAAAGGTGGAGGCAAACTGCTCAACAAGTTCTGGTTGAGCCATCTTGCTGGTGTCAATCCGTGCCTTTCCAGGCTGTCTAGCACGATGGAATTTCTTCAGCTGCAGCTTGACCTTGCAACACATCAATGAATGGTCTGTGTCGCAATCTGCACTCTGGAACGAACGGGTGATTAACACGTTCTTCAGTGAGGTGCGCCTGGTCAGGATCAAGTCCAGCTGGTGCCAGTGCTTTGAGCACAGATGTCGCCAGGAAACCTTGTATTGGGGCTTGGTCTTTGTGATGCACAGATCGTGATATGTGCAGAACTCGAGCAGCCGCTGTCCGTTGTCGTTCATTCTGCCCATGCCAAATGGTCCAAGAGAGGAGGGCCAAGAGTCATGGTCAGCACCCACTCTGGCATTGAAGTCTCCAAGGAGAATGGATAATATAATAATAATAATAATAATAATAATAATAATAATAATAATAATAATAATAATAATATAGGATAGATGTTTCTTCTTTTGGGTGGGGGGTGTTATGTGTGGGATTTGACTCTCGAGGCTTGCTGTAGCCTAGCCGAGGGGGTTGGGGTGGTGATGTCAGGTGGGCTACAGCTAGAATATATATTCTGTTGTTCACTCTCATAAAGGTTGTTCAGTACTCAGTTAATGGAGGCTCCCATCTCATGTTATTCAGACATAACAGGGGGGTCCTCTTGTTAACCTGTACAGGGAGAACATTGCCCCTCCCAACCTGGAAAAAAGAGAATTGTCCCCCCAATATCATCAACTTTACTATATCATGTTACATAACAGAATAACTTTACTTTGAATGACTAATGCTAAGCAGAATTGCAAAAAACTTTCTCACATTGATTTCCATTTTTTCCCTTATAAATCTGCAACTGCAATTTTTCTTTTCTTTCTTTCAAATTTGTTCTTATAAATTTATGACTTTTCTCGAATTTGCAACATTTTTCTCATTTATTTTTTTTTCTTGTAAATGTCCTATTTTTTCACCATTTTTCTCATAAATTTGCAGTGCTCATTTGGATAAATTTTTATAGTGCAACTAATTGTAATCTGTGACTTTTTCAATTTTTAAATTGGCATATTTTATCATAATATTATGTACCTTTATTCTTGCAAATTTCTACCCAATTTATGTCATGAATCGCCTCTAACGAGGCAAGGAGAGAGACAGATTCACGCGCAGGGTTACACCACAGACAAATTTATTCAAGTAAAGTCCAAAAAAATAGTGTTGACATACAAAAATGCAATAGAGGATAAACTTACAGATCAACACGACGTAACGTGTAGTAGAGACGGAGTCATGGGGCGGAGAGTCACCAAGGGGGGAACCACGGCATAATGTGGCGGTGACGAACACACAGCAACCACACACAATAATCCAGCAATGACTAACACAAAACAAAGTGACTAAATACACACACAAATGACCAAGGGATTGGATGCACCTGAGCGAGGGAGCGGGGCAGTAGTCACAGAGAAGAGAGAACAGCTGAATGTCAAGAGAGGGGGTGTGGTCGGACCGGCAGGCTGACAGGCAGCGCCCACACAAGTGCTGGCCAAAGGAAGCTGCCTCACAGCTGTCGGCTAGAAAGCAATGTAAACAAATACAGCATAGCAACCTCAGAAACAACCTGGGAATGGATGCAAAATAAGATATGACAAGACAAGGGTAAACTAAACAGTCACCAGGAAACAAGGAAGACAATATGAAACTCAAAAGGCAAAATAATACACAAATAAATATGCACCCAGAAAACTCAGGAACTGAGCCTGGGAGAATCCCGGCTCAGTACCAAATAGACAATACACAGATAATATGACACACAGAGAAAGGTTACGGAACCGAGCCTGAAGGACAAACTGACTCTGTCATGGGCAGTGAGAGCGTGCCCCTCCCGTCCCGTCTCATTTTCACTAACTCATCACTGCACCTGAGGCAGAAGACGCA